>VZRX01009977.1:0-87809 GCA_013398075.1 Notiomystis cincta
ATCCCATCCCATCCCATCATCTCCTGGCCATATCATGCTTGTCCTGTCCAATCCTATCCTGCCTCCAGCAGCCTCTGTCTCTGTCTCCTTCTTTCAGTGACCAGTCTTATGCAATCCTCTGGTCCTGACCAGTGCCCCTCAGTCACCTGTTCCTTTTCCATCCCAACCCCGTTCCTGCTGGGTGCACATCCCGCTGTGCCAGCCATGCCAGGCAGGAGGGGGAGTGGCACAGCAGAGCCAGGACACTGTCCCTTGGCTGTCACCGCTCACACCCACCCTATGTTGGCAATGAAGGCTGCCAGGGGGACAGCCAGGATCCAATCTCTGCTCTCTTGTGACCAGTGACAGGACCCAAGGGAACAGCTGGAGCTGTGTCTGTAGAGGTTTAGGTTGGATACCAGGAAAAGGTTCCAGAGGGTGGTCAGGCACTGAACAGGCTCCCCAGGGAATGGTTATGGTTTCCAGAGCTCAAGAAGTCTTTGGACAGTGCTCTCAGGCACAGGGTGGGACGGCTGGGGTTGTCCTGTGCAGGGACAGGAATTGGACTCATGATCATGGTGGTCCCTTCCAGCTCAGGATATTCCATGTTTCTATGACCTCAGGGCAAGCCACTCCCAGAGTATCTCTCTGGCATGAATCCCCCCCAAGACTTTTCCTCTACAGCTCCTATCCCACATGTCTGTCTCCTCCTTGGGTCATTTTGCACATACCCACCAGAAGTCACAGACAAATGTCAAACAGAGGCTGATTTACCTCAAATTAAGTGGCCAGGGTCTGATTGTGAACTGCTTGGAGTGCAGTCCCAGCCTTGGAGAAGCTGGGGACTACACCCTTGCAGGTGTTGGGCTGCCTTTGGGGTTTTTGCAGTTGTGGGATCCAGACCTGCCCTTGACTCAGCCATTTTATAGCATCTCCTGAGCTCAGTGAAGCTGGCGCTAAACCTCGGTGGCTTTGATCATGACAAATAGGAGCTGGGAAGCCAAATTCAGTGCAAAGTCACTGCCTGCCTGTGGAGCTGCTGCTTTTCCTGGGTTTAGATGTCGATTTGGTGTGTGGCTGGTGGCCCTGCCACCCACACTGCTGGGGCCAGGATGATGCTCTGTGAATCCAGAGGAGCCTTGGGATGCTGGTGGGACTGGTCCTGCCTGTCTTCACTCACCTCTGTGGAAGGAGCTGGCCTGGGGGATGCTGAGGGTCGCTGTTTTGGGACTCTTCTTGTGTTGACTGATGGCAGAATTTGTGCTTTTTGCTCACTGATTGTGTCTTCCTGGGTAGGAAGATACATTGGGGTGGGTAGTTGTGGAGGGGGTTCACAGAGTTGCTGTCCTGGTTTTGGTGGGTGGGAGTGGGTGCCCAAATCTCTGTGAGGGCACTGGTGGCCCAGGACACGCAGCTTCTGGCCTCCTCAGTTATGCCTGCCCCTTGAGAAGCTCAGCTGGCTTTGTGGCCGGGTGCAAGGCAGGGGACACCGCGTGGGGCTGGGAGCCCCACTGAAGAATGGCCCAGGTACGTTGTGTTTTCCAGCCCCTGGGCTGAAGGATCCATACCCAAGTGCATGGAGCCCTCCAGGCACCAGCGTCAGGTCCGTGGGTCTTCTGGAAAGACAGACAAGCTGGGATGTCTGACTGGGGGGGGTGCTGGCAATTCTGGGACCGTATGAACCCTGCTCCCACTGCACCAGCACAGCTGCATCCCCCAAGAGCCCCCTCAGAGGGCCATGAGAACCCCGAGCCCCGCGGGGCTGCAGCGTGGGGCGAGCATCCGGCAGAGGCGGGAGCGCGGGGAGCGGGGCGGGATGCGGCGGGAGGCAGCTCCGTGCCTCGCTCTACTTGCCGCGGTCCCCAGGCTCCCTTCCCTTCCCCTCCGCTGCCTTTTATGCAGCTCGCCCAAGGCTCCAGGGCCTGGGGATCTTTCCAGGCTTCCCCAGCTGGGGTTTGGCAGCTCTAATTTTAGGCACTTCGCAGTTTTGCTTTCTCGCTGCTCGGTTGAGGAAAAGCGCTTGTGCAGGGAGGCGAGCCCGGCCCTTCCCCACCACTGCCGGCTTTTTCTTTGTCTCTCTCCCCGACTCGCTCCCGCCTGGTGCCTGCTGCTCCGAGATGCCGGTGGACATTAATAAGCCTCCTTTAAAAGCTGGAGCTCTTGCAGGGGTGCAGAGTAGGGATGCACGCTGAGCTAGGGCCCCTCCAGACCTGCTGCTCCCCATGGTGGTGGTGTCCAGACCGTGGTGTGACACCCCACTCCCCCACAAAATCACTGGGAAGGTCCCTGGTCCAGGCTGCAGGCTTGGAGGAGAGCCCAGCCAAGGACATCAGGCTGGCCACGGTCACCCAGCACCTTTCGGTCCTAATGAATCTCTGGGAAGAAGCTAAGGAATGCTTTGATGCAGGAAACCCCAAAACTAAACATGGATCAAAAAAAGTGATCAGATCAATCTATGCACAGAAAACCCAGCAAGAGCTAATCCAGCCCTCAGGTCCCTGTTGGCAGCCTGTGAGAGCTGCTGCAGGATATGACCCTGGACCTGGTCAGCCTGGGGCTGAGGCAGGACAGCTGGTGAGTTCTAATTCCAAATCCAAGCTAAGGACAGCCCTGTGGGACACGGGATTTTGCCCAAAGTCCTTGTTATGCAATTTGGACACAAAAGTGGAACATCCCCCTCCTCACATCCTCAGGGATAGTATCTTCTGGGGAAGACAAGGAGAATTTTTTCCCAAGGAAGTGAAAAATCAGGTGAGGAGGTGGCAGCAGCTGGGAAAGCAGGATGGGCTCACTGGGATGCATCCTTCCCACTCAGGGGCCGCACTTGGATTTTGTCCTTTGTACCCAGTGAGCTTCAGTCCTCCAAAGGGGAACGACTGGGGCTGGAGCCGTCTAACTGGATTGTGAGCTGCCTACTCCTGAAAGGGCTCTGCATCCCATTATCCATAAACCTGTTCATGGCACATGGCTAATTCAGGCAATTTCCGACACGTTTATGCTGCTGACATAACAACCAACCCCGTCGGCCTCAGCCGGGCTGGAGCCCCGTGCCATGGGCAGCAATCTGCAAATCAGGCTCTGAGCGCTGTCCCTGCAGCCGGGGGGTGGCCGGACGGGCGGCGGGAGCCGCGGAGGGCGCGGGGTGCCCGTGTGCCCTCCCTGCGTTCGGAGCCTCTCTGCTGCCCGCGGGAGGTGCGCTGGCAGGGTCCCCAAGGAAGCACTGCCCTGCAGGTGATAGGGAGCTTAACTCCCCCCTCCCACGCTGGCACCCCTCTTGTCACAGGTCTGCAGGACCCAAATCCAGCGTTATCAGAGGGCCGCAGCGCCAGAGAGGGGCCCAGCTGGCTCCTCTCGCCCTCTCCGCTCCCCATCGCTCACGTGGAGCGGTGGGTGGACGTGGCTCTGGCTCTGCTGCGCTGCCAGATTATTTCTGGGCACCGCCACAGACGGACGCGGCAGGGAGTGCGCGGCTGCGAGCCGTGCCGGGGGTGCCGCGGGGGGCACGGCCGTGCCGGCAGCTGCGGGCCGGGACCTTGCCCGCTGTGCCCTCCCGGCATCCTGTCCCCACGGGCGGCCGCGTGGCTGCCCGGTGCCGTGGGTTGGCTGCCCGCTGACACCGCCGTCCTCCCCCTCCTCGCCGCCGGCTGTGAGCGCGGTGCGTCAGCCGCCGCTCCGCTAATTCGGGGGCAACTATTCTGCGCCTGCGACGGATCACGCCATGCGCCGCGCCAGGGCCCCCGCGCTCCCCGGCCCAGATGCCCCCCTCCCACCTGGCCCGCTTCCCCCTGCCTCCTGTATCCAAGGAGAGGGATCAGCGGCGGGCGGGGGGAAGCGGGGCTCTGACGCAGGGCTCGCACCGCCGCTAATCACCCCGCGCCAGGAGCGGCTCCAGGCCCCCCTCGCCTCCACCGTCACGGCCGGGCTGACCCCGTGCACGCAGGGTCAGGGACCCGGGGCTGATTCGGGGCTGAGCGCGGCTGTCACGTTCCCTGGGCAGACACGGTGCAGCTGCCGCTCGCCGGGAGCCGCGGGGGCTGCTCCGGGGTGGCCGCGTTCCCCGGAGGTGAAGCTGCCGCGCAGACACCCCAATGCCGGTGGGCTCCTCGGGGGATGGCAGCCAGGCACGGCACGGGGGGTTGTCCCAGGGGAAAGGGGCTGAAGGGCTGTGCCTGCTCCAGGGTCTCCTCTCCGTGTCCCACGCAAGGGCTGGGGAGCATCCTGCTGGATGAAGCAGCCGGCAGGATGCAGAGGGATCGCCGTGCTCAGCTGAGCTGCGTGCACGGGAGGGGCGAGGTGGGCGCGCACCCAGCGCTGGCTCCACGGGGGAGCTGTGGGATGCCCAGGCTGGATGCGCGCATGGGGTCCCGTGCCCTTTGGAGAAGATGCCTGTGTGGGAGTTTGCCTCGGGGTGAGCTGTTCAAGCAGAGCTTTTCCTCCTCGAAACCCCCACGCTCTGCGCTCCCGACGCGGCTGGCGAGCTGTCGGTGCCGTCAGAGCTGGCGCAAGGGCAGCGGCGGTGGGGGCATTGTCCCCAGGTGGGCACAGAGCAGCCGGGCTCCGTGTCCCCAGGCTTTGCGTGCGAGGCTGTGCTGGGCGCTGGAGCTCGCAGTCACACACACACGGTGCTGCAGTGAATCCCCCCAGCACGCCTGCAAGCTGCGGTTCATTTTCATAAACCTTCCCGGACTCAGACTGGCTCTGGAGTCGTCCTGCATGGATGGACAGGGGAAAGCCAGCTCGTGTGGACAGGCACGCTTTGCGAGGTTATGTGTCCCCACCCTTACTTCCAGGTGGGGGCAGGATCGCAGGCGACAGGGAGGAAGGAGAAGGCTTGGAGGCATTCACATTCCTGGTGGAACCTCAAGAAACACCCCTAAAGCATCCACAGTCCCTGAGGATACAGATGGGGGGCCGCACATCCCCTTCCTCCAGCACACCAGGGATGCAGCACCTTCTCCACGGCGTAAAATGGAGCAGGATGCGGAGGGAAGAAGGGCTTTGAACAGTCAATTTCCATCGCTGAAAGCTGACAAGTTTAAAACAGCTAATGTGCCCCGCAAGATGAGGCCTTGGGAGATTTACAGCTCTCCTCGGCTGACTGCTCCCATACGGTGTGTATGTCAGCCAGGGAGCCTTTTAAAGAACCAAGATAAAGCTGCAGCGGGGCCACATTGCCCACCTAATGGATGGCAGGGAGAGAGAAAAGGAAGGAGAGAGCTTGCCCTGTGTGTTTCTTTCCCATCAGGCAGGTGCTGAGCTCATGTCACCTCCTGCAGCCACCACCATGGAGTTACTCCAGGTCAAGGTCATAGCAGACCTCTTGGAGCAAAGTTTTCCTAAGCTGGTGCAAGAGGAGGTTTGTAAAATTCAGTGGGACCCATCAGGAGCCCACTGGGGTGGGCATCAGCAGACGTGGAGGTGGCTCTGTGTCTCAGGGATCATTGTATGGTGCCCATGGAGTGCCCTGAGGATGGGCAAGACCCAGCCTGGGCCCTCTGCTGCAGGCTGGAGGCTGGTGCTGAACTGGGTGGGATGGTGGGGAGCAGCCTTCTGGGTGGGTTGAGTGAGAATGTTGGGTCTCAGCAGGACCCCAGCTGTGGTCAGCATCCCTTGGAGAGCTCAGAAAAAAATTCAGGAGCTGCTGCTAAGTGCCTGAATGCTCTGCCTGCCAACGTTCTGTGCCACATCAAAGCCAAGCAGCAACACTGGGTGCTCCCCAGGGCAGCTGGATCCTCGTGCTGACCTCTCTGAGTCCTCTGCTGCGGCCAGCAGCACTGTGTGCATGAGCAGACCCATGACCAGCATCGAGTTTTGTGGGGTGTCAGCTGGCCAGGGGACCTCTGGCACGTGGGGTGTCACAGGACCTGCTGCCCATCCCCGGCATTCTTGTGGTGTGTGCAGTGTGGGAGCTGTGTCCACTGCCACCCTCTGCCTGCTCTGCCTGGCAGAGACACCAGCACAGCATGGCAGGAGGCAGTTCACCTTCCCCAAGGTCACCAGGCTGGAGGCACCATGTCCTGAGAGCACCTGTGCTTCACAGAGGCACGGCACTGGCTGGGGTGGAGGCGCTGGCAGGGGATGGCAGTGATCCCCATTTCCCAGACTGGGCAGGCTGCTGCTCTGGGACCCCCACATCTGCTGGCCTAACAGGGCTTACACCAGTCCCTCTGCTCTCCACAGCCCAGTTTGGGCCTTCCTGTGTGGAGCAAAGCTGCAGCCACCTCAGCAGGCTGCTGCTACGCATGAGGATGGTGAAGCTTGAGACAGGCAGGGCAGAGATCCTCAACCCTCTAAATCCAGACCAAACCATCCAGGCAGACCTTTTTTCCCTCCATTTGCTGCTCTGTCAGCCAGAAGGTCAGTCCCACTGAGAGGACTGGGAATAGGGGAATTGGCAGGCTTGTCTTTGCACGATGCTTCCTGCAGACACCTCTGAGCTGTGGGTACCCAGGATTGCTGCTGGGGCTGGAGGTTTGGGTAAGGAGACCTTCCCAAAGGGTGATTTTTCTATGTTCCCAGCCTCTCAAAAGCAGAGCTCACTTCCCTGCCTTGGCTGGATGGTGGACAGAGATCCAGTGTGACCTGGCCCTGTTGGGGCTGGGAGAAGCTCTCTAGGCTGTTTTTGGGCTCAGTGGCAGCAGCAGGGGCTGCCAGCTGTGGCACTCAGGTGCTGGAGTGGTGGAGCAGCTGTGGCTGCCCTGGGATGGGAGAAGCCAGCGGAGCTGGGGGAAGCACTGCTCTGTGATGCCTGTCAGCCTCCTCATCCCACCGAGGGCAAACAAGACAGGGCAGAAGAGTCACCTCCAGGATGTTCAGCAATGGGGCATCTGGAAAGGCTCTCCATTGTTTTTGGCTGTCCTGCTGCCCAGCTTTGCTACCCCAGAGGCCAAGTGACCCCCATCTGCTCTTAACTGGGAGGAATTTTCCATCCCAGCACCTAAGTGATGCTGGTCCTGGCAGTGGGGCTGGAGTGTGAGGGCAGCTCTCTGTGCCCTCAGTGTCGTGGCACTGCCTGGCCTCGATGCACCAGGAGCTGGAGAAGCAGTCCCACCCTGGCAGCAGCACCTGGCACTTCTCTGGCTCCTGCAGTTCCTGATGCAGAAGAGCCTGATGAGGTGGATCTACCAGGGGATGACAAAGCTATAGATCCCCTCTGTTCCTCTCCCTCATAGCACTGGCCACACTGGACCCAGAACAACACCCAGGCCAGGTGCCAGCCCTGACACTGGGGAGAGGAAATATCACATGTCATGAGATGTTTGAGTGTGTCTCCTCTGACCCCTCTGCCCTCCTGGGAGCAAAGAACCCTTTGCCCACCTGGGGGAAGAAGTAGCTGCTCTCTGTCCTGTGCTGGATGCTGGCAGCAGACCCAGTGCGGTACTGGGGACGGGGACTGCCCTGGGACACCCTGCAGAGGCTTTGGGGACACACATCTCACCCGTGCCTGGCCCAGGGAGCCGTCCCATGGCTCTGCTCAGGGCACTGCCCAGGTTCCACACGGGTGCCTGCTCTCCTCCCAGGCACGGCCCAGCCCCGGGGGCGGTGGGAAGAAGCATCCCCTTATCTCCCTTCCCTTTGTGCAAACACACGAGCCCTCCTGGAGCCGCCGTGTGATGCCGCCAGCCGGAAAGCCGCAAAGGCGGGGAGGTTGCCCAGCTTCTGTCTCCTTCCCAGCAGGTGTGGCTGGCCCTGCCAGGCAGATGGCTCCGCGCCTGGCAGAGACGAGCGCCGGCGCCAGGAGCAGCTGGCTCCATCCGCACCCGGGCCAAGAGCGGAGATGCTGAGCAGTGCGGGGAGCTCACGGGAGGCAAAGGATGCAGTGACCTCCCCTGCCGGGCTCGGGCTGTGCCGGGCACCTCCGGGCTCTGCACTCACGAGGGGTGTGCTGCCGGCTCCTGAATCCCACGGGGAGCCGGGGAGGGGTGTTGGCAGGGATCGGCGGTGCCCTGGAGGGGACAGGTGGCTCTTGGGGACAGCCTCGAAGCCCCGGGCTGATGCAGGAACCTCCAGGACACCTTTGCTTCAGTGAGATCTGCCAGTCAGGCAGGGGAGCCTCTCCTGCACCCTGGAGCAGCCGGGGCTTGAAGAACCCCAGGGTGGTTCCTGCTCTGAGTCATCAGCCCCATCCCAGTTTTGCTCCTTGCTGCCTGGGCTAATGATCTGCTGGGCAATCAACAGACCAGTTGGAAACCCTGATAGAGCCTGGCCAGGCACTACCTTGTTATTTCTATCCAGCCAAGTGGGGGAAACAGCCCTTTTTCATCCACTGACAGTCACTGTGCTGTTGTGCAGCTCCTGGCACAGCAGGACAGGCTGAACCAACCCTCAAAAATCAGAATGGAGACAAGAAAATGCCGCTCCCTCCTCCAGGCTGTTCTCTATTGCAGAAGGGGAGCAGCCCATGTTTTTTTCTCGTGGTGGCAGCAATAAGGGGACTGCAGAGGCTCTTGTGCTGTGCTGGCCAGCCATGCCCATGAGGGATCAGCACAGCAGCCTCACGCTGCACAGCGCAGTCTCATTTTCTGTGCAGTTATTAATTCCTCTGTTTGCCTGGCTCTGAGTGGAGGCAGAGAGCAAAAGCAAATGAACCCCACCAGGACTGATGGCCTGGGAGCTCAGCGCAGGTCCTGAGCCTGGCATTAAGGGCTGGGAGAAGCTGTTCCTGGGACTTGGCTTCCCAAGCAGCAGAGGAGAGGTGGAGGGGGGGATGGTCCATGGGAGCAAAGCCTCTGGGCAGGCTGCTCCCATCATCCAGGCTCCTCCATCCTCATCTTGCAGCCGGCGCTGGAAGTGGAAGTTTTGAAATCATGCACGGAGCTGTTTGCTTGGTATTTCCTGCCCCCGAGAACAGGAAGCAGCAGCGAAGCCCAGGAGGGAGCTGCTCTTGGGAGAATTCCAGCCTGACACAGTTTGATCCCTGCCTACAGGAAAGGGGGAAAGCTCCTTCCCTCATCCCTGTGCCCAGTTCTGGGAGCTGATGGGCCCAGGTCGAGGCCAGCTTGGATGTGGGGAT
The DNA here is from genome assembly GCA_013398075.1 of Notiomystis cincta. Taxonomy (NCBI): domain Eukaryota; kingdom Metazoa; phylum Chordata; class Aves; order Passeriformes; family Notiomystidae; genus Notiomystis; species Notiomystis cincta. Next base: position 8,993 of record VZRX01009977.1, read on the forward strand.
GTGGATTGCACAGAAACGTGGCAGTTTGAAGGATTTTCCATCTCCCTCTCCCTTGTACCACTCTGACCTGGACCTTGTTTGCTGAGGCTCTAGGACAAGCACGGAGATGCTGGCTGTGAGAAGTGTCTGCAGTGGTGGGTGTGTGTCCACCCAGCTGTCCCACGGCTGTCCTGCTCTCCAGGGACTGTCCTCTTGCCCCATGAGCTGCAGGTCCACTCTTACCTCCCCATCCCTGCCAGATCTGGAGCAGCAGCTCATCACCCTCCCAAAACCTCTTCTATTTTTGAGGACCCAGTCCGTGCTGGGAGCCATCAGCCCTGCACAGAGGCTCCCTCAGCCCACCAGGGCTTGAGTGCAAAGTCTGAGGTTGTCCCCTGCCCTGTTGTCACCTGGGTCTGTGGGGTCCCTGCCACAGGACCGTGTTCCCCTCCACAGTGCTGCTGGCCATGGCCAGGGGAAAGGCAGGTTGGGCTGGTGCCTGGTGGCAGGCGAGGGTTCTGTCACGGCAGGAGTCGCTCCCATCAGGACTGCCAGCGTCTGTTGCTGGCAGATCATGGCAGCAGCCTCCGAGGAACGTGAACAGCACATTATTAACAATCTTTTAAAGAGCTGCCAGGGTGTCCCGGGTCCCCGTTTATTTGTTCATATGGCCTGTCCCCTGCTGAATGAAGCATTCAGAGGAGGTGTCATCCCAGCTTAAGGGGGTCTATTACTTACCCCAATCAAACTCCTGCAGTAGGTGATTCCTCCTCTGGCCAAGGACAAAATCCCACAGAAGGAGGGAGTTTATCCTCCCTTTAAATCATCCTTGCTTTTGTTTTCTTCCTCCTGCGGGATGCATTTTTGCAGAGTGGATGTTGGATCAAGGGTGTCCAAGCTGGAACACACTGGTCTCTGGATCTGCTCCCAAATCACTATCTGCATGGATGCTGGGGCTGCTTCTGTGGCACTGCCATGGCCACGCCCTGCCAGGGAGCAATCTGGGGATGCACACGAGAGGACGTGGCTGGGCAGCGGGAACATGCCCAGAGAGAGGTGCCAAGGTGGCTGGCACAGAGAGGGCAGGTGAGGCTAGAGAAGCCTAGAGAAGAGGAGACTGAGGTCAGACCTCACTGGGGGCTGCAGCTCCTCCCCAGGGGCAGCTCCGTGCTCTGCTCCCTGGGACCAGGGACAGCACCTGAGGGAATGGCTGGAGCTGTGCCAGGGGAGGTTTAGGTTGGCTATCAGGGTGTTTGGGCACTGACCAGGCTCCCCTGGGAATGGTCACGGCTCCAGGGCTGCCAGAGCTTGAGAAGCATCTGAACAATGCTCTCAGGCACAGGGTGGGATTGTTGGGGTGTCTGTACAGCACCAGGAGTTTGACTCGATGATCCTGATGGGTTCCTTCCAGCTCAGGATATTCCATGATTCTAATCCTCAGCAAGGGCACTCCAGACCCTGCCTGAAGGGTGTTGAGCTCGCTGTGCAAAAAGCAGTGATTCCATTCTGTGGTCACAGAGGCACCAGATGGGAGCTGGACCAAGAGCTCAGGGTCTCCTGGCCTTTCTCACTTTGCAGTGTCGACACCAGCCACGGGCAGCGCAGCACAGAGCTGCCTTGCCTCAGCAAGAGGAGGTTGCAGGGGTGTGTGTGGCTGGATCCTCAGCTGCCCTGTGTCTGAACACAGTCAGGTGACATGTGACAGACCAGGCTGGAATTTGGGAGCCCCAGCACCAGGGACACCTCTTTGGAGGATGCCTGTGTGGATTTTCATGGGACCCTGGATTTTTCTGCTTCTGCTGCTCCTCCAGGGTCTCTTCCCAGGAGTTTTCCTGTTTGCCTGTCATTGCTACAGGAACCCATGGCCAAGCAGCTGAAAATCACAGACCATCCAGCTCAGGGTCCACCTGGAAACACGTCCTAGGTGAGGGACAGACCGACACTAAAGCAATAAGGAGTCCCTGGCTGCTCTGGGCAGCATCGTACAGTGCCCAGCCCAGCCCCACAGCAGTGGCAGTGAAGGCAGCAGCACACACTAACCCTGATCAATCCATGGGAAGGGCGGGAGGGGCAGGATTGTCCCTGATTTTCTTTAGAGGTGGCATTCTGGGTCTGGATTCTGGGCCCCCGCACCGGACAAGAGCTCGGGCTGTGCGAGCAGAGGCAGGTCCTTGTGGGCTGTGAGCAGCGGGTTTGCCGCAGGGCAGTGCCAGCCCCTCGAGGAGCGAGCAGCGGGTGCAGCCAGCGCCTGGCCGGCCGTGCGCGCTTCTCCAGGAGCAGTCGCCTGGGCAACTGTGAGCGCGGAGCCAGACGAGCCATCAGCACGAGAGCCATTGTGCTGTCCGGTGAATGATTCCCAGCCCTTTCCCCGGGTCAAGGCGCTCCCTGGGTCACCCCGTTTTGCCAGCCCAGAGGTGGGCAGCACACGGCCCTGATCATTCTGAATCACCCCTCCAGGGTGGGATGATGGGTGAAGGAGAGCACGACCCCCCAGCAAGGAAAAGCTGCCAAATGCCACATGAACTGAGGGTAAAGGTGGCAGCCCAAACGAGCACCAAGCACGGGGGACAAACCCAATTCCCAAACCCTCACTCCTGACCCCACACAGAGAGCAGGCGAGGTTTCCCTCTGTGCTACTGCCTGTACTGACCATGGGTGTGCATGTAGGTGAGCATGAGTGTGCCCAGAGCAGCCATGGCTCCCCATCTCGCTGCATTTCTCCCTCTCGCCTCTGTTTTGCTGTTGTTGCAGCCTGCCTGACACCTGCGTGCCCTGGACGAGCTGCTGCCTTGCTAATGAGCTGCAGCTCCTCGCTCAGGGTCCTGCTCACCCTCGGAGCACAGGGACTCTCCAGGCTCATGTGCTTAGCTCAGCCCCACGGTTTCAATCCCTGCCAAGAGAAATGGAAGAATCTGGTGCAGCCAGGCCTGGAAAAAACAGCAAGGACAGTCTCCAGTTAACCCTCCCCGTGCTGCTGCTCTCTCCTGCCTTCCCACGCACAGGGACGCCTCAGGCTTCACACTCCTCCTTCCCACACCCCAGCCCATCCGCGTTTCCCTACCTCTGGGGAAAAAGCAGCTTTTCTCGTGAGATGGCCCAGAATACGCAAGGAGCGAGTATTCCCACGGCACTTGAATGCGTGCCCCCTTTGATCGCGGGAGGGCAAAGGGCAGAGATCTGGGAAAAGAAAGAAAATCATTAAAAAAAAAAAAAAAGGGAGAGAGAAGACAGAGAGGGGGGGGGAAAAAATTAAAGCAATTCAGGCAGGAGCTTTCCTCAACCTCTATAAAATACAGTTCACGTTTCCTGCGAGCCTGGGGCGCAGATCACATTCGACGTGAGGTGCTTTACCCAGCCCCGGTGTAAATTCCGGAGCCTCGCATCTGCATGGCGTGATGGGAAAAAGCTTAAGAGGGGCCCGGGGAGCTGCAGAGGAGGCGGCTGAGCCTATCTGGCTACCGCAGGGGCTGTCGATGCACAGACATTCCAAGGCTATTTGTGAAGGTGAAATGGTCTGTAAAGATTCCAGGACACCATGTGGCAGGATGGTTAGCAGGGCTTCTCCTCCGGTGTTTGCACAGCGCTGCCGGGCTGGAGGGAGGCTGTGTGCGCAGAATGCCTCGCGGTGATTAGAGCATCTGCAAATTTCAGCTTAATACGCGGCATAATGAGACCCGGAATATTATTAGCCTGCAGCCATCCCCCCGCCCCAGCGGCGATCTGCAGCTCGAGCTGCTTTCACCTTCTCAGCGCGGTGCCCCGGGAGCCCCGGGGAGGACGCTCGCCCCGGGGAGGATGCTCGCCCCGGGGAGGATGCTCGCCCCGTGAGCCCCGGGGAGGATGCTCGCCCCGGGGAGGACGCTCGCCCCGGGGAGGATGCTCGCCCCGAGCCCGCGGGCAGCTCCACGGCCACCCGGGACGGAGCTCCCTCGGCGGGCACGGAGGATTTTGGTTCATGCACAATGAGGTTGTGCTGTCCTCCTCTCTGGCTGTGCACACCAGCCCCTGCTCTGCTGGCCTCTTCTGAGCCACAGCCACCCCACACAGGCTGCCACAGGGGCTGCTCGTGGCGTGTAGCTTCAGCTCCCCATCCCAAAGGTTGGTTCACCTCCCCAGGCTGTGAGAGCAGATCTGGTGTGTGGCACCCACCAGGGCAAGGGGGCTCAGGCAGCACCCAGGCTGCACAAGGAGCTGTGGCAGTGCTGGGAACCAAGAGCATGGTTTTGTTTGACAGGGAGTGACACACAAATGGGGTGACCCTCGGTCAGAAGGGGTGTGTGGGGATGCTGGGCCTGCTGGCAGTGGGTGTGCACACAGAGCCATGCCAGCTGTGAGCTTTCCCCTCCATCCCACCACCTGGCAGGACCCTGTAACGCCAGCACTGCCTAATGCCTTTTGTTTTCAGGCAGCCAGGAGTGTCCCAAATATTGCCACCCTGAGATGGAGAGAGCTGCTGGGCAGTGGCAGAAGGTAATCTTGCCGTGGGGCTTGCATGAAGGTGTTGGTGTGAGGCTCAGAGAGATCCCTGGTGTGGGTCTGTGTTCAGACAGGAGCAGCCCAGTGACTGCTCAGGGTCTTGGGGCAGCACCAGCCCTGACCTGGGGTGATGGCGAGAAGAGTGGGGCTGTGGGGGTGTGGGGAGCACACGGTGGGCAGCACAGGGTGGGCAACCCATGTGTCTGGTGAGTCCATGGCTGTGTGTACAGAGGTGCACTGGACGTGTGTGCCTGGGGGCTCAGGACAAAGGCAGTGTGTGTGTGCAGGTACATTGTACCCCGGAATGCTCACCCCCTGTGTGTGTGTGTGACAGTGAATGTGCCCATGGCAGGGACAGTGCGTGGAGCTGTGCAGGCTGCAGGCAGGTGTGACAGGATACGTGTGGGGTGTGTGTGCTGAGGCTCTTACACAGGCAGACACCAGGTCCGACCCCCGCTGCAGGCTCCAGGGACACGCATGAAGCACAGGAGGTCACGTCCCTGGAGCTGCTTTCCTTTTCCCTGGCAGTGACAGCACAGGACAGCGCTGGCTCTGCTGCCCCGGGCCTTCCCCCACGCAGCCTCTCCCTCCACCTCGTGCTGGCCCACGCGGCTGCTGTGTGACCTTGCTGCTGCCAGCGAGCGGAACCTCCCCGAGCTTTGCCTGGGCTGTTTCTCAGCGACATCAGCTCCCCTGCCTGCTTCAAGGCTGGCATTTGCTGCCACAGGTATGACAGTGACATCTGCAGCCAGGGGCTCCCCATCTCCGAGATGCTTGGAGCCGCCTGAATCCCTGTCCCTCACACTCAGCTTTTACCCTGCCGTGGATGGATTTTTATAAAGCAAAGTCCAGGGAAGGCATCAGCACAGCAAAGCTGTTCTGGACACTGTTAAACTAACACTAACTGCCACCATGGTTAATCTGTAGCAAGGTCAGATTCACAAATCTGCAGGTTAGCTTCAGTTCCAGACGGAAATTAGATCATCAATTAATTAAATCATCACTTTGATACAGAAAGAAAACTGGAGAGGACCCAGTTCTCGTAAATCCCACGGAAGCCTCTGAGAAGGTGGCTCTGTATTTTATTTGGAAGAATCTGACTGAAGACATTCAGATCCACAGTGTGACAGCAAGAACAGCTCATCACCCACTGCCTAAGCCACAACCCCCGAGCTGAGCTGGGCACTGCTGCGTCCGTCGTGTCCCCAGCAGACGTTACAGCTCAGCATTAACCTCTGCTTCAATAACCAGGGGTTTCAGGCTTCCCATATACCAGAATTGACTGATGACTATTTCAAGTTTCTTAGGACTTTGAAACCCAAACCCCACTTTAATTTTATGAGTAATTTTATGGGACAATCTTCAGGGCTGTGAAAGCTGGAAACTTCTCCTTCAGGTGCCTTGACCTTATGGTTGCTCATCTACCCATGCAGGAGCCCCTCTCCACTCTCGTCTGATCACCCTTGAATTCAGAGCTATAAAAAGGATGGGCTGTCTCACAGCTAATAAAAATAGGAAAAAAGGGAGAGGCAAAGCCAAAGGTAAAGGTGTTGTGAGCTCTCTCCTCCTGCAGTCTTTGGAACATCCTGGAGCAGGGACTGGTGTCCGAATCAGCAACCAGATGGTGAAGTCCTTCAGGCAGGAGGCTGCTCACTGCTGGCTGCCCAGGGTCCATGGGCTCACACAGGCTGCTCACTCCCCTGTGGGATGGGATGCAGAGCTCACAGGATGGGCAAGGATGGGCAGGATGAGCTTGCAGGGCTCCTGAGTCAGGGGGCAGCTTAGAAGGGTCTTCATCACTATGGGCTACATGTGGGCTAAAGGAGAACCGGGCTCCTGGCCTGAGTAACGCCTGGATTCCCAAGCTTCAGCTCTGCTGGAGTCCTGGGGCCTCCTCCCATGCAGTTAAGGGTGTGTGTCCATGTGTTTCTCCATGTGCTTACGTGGAGAGGACGCTGTGCTGGGAGAAAACACAGATATGCTGCAAATGGAAGCAGGGCAAGTCTTGACTCCAGCCACAAGTGAGGTTTAATCTGTTCTTCATCCTTCTAGAACCGATGTCCACACAGCAGAGTGATGAAATTCAGTGCAGCATTACAGAATGGGGGCTTGTCCCCCTCTGGCAGTCATCAGGACCTGGCACAGGCACCTCTGGGTCTTCCTTGCTCCCAGATAATCAGTTCCAGCATGATTTCCCCATCTCTGGCATCTGTGAGCAGACATAGATTGCATTCCTCAGCCCTTGCTCCTCCTTTTCAGTTGACTCTGGCATTACATCTACCAACAAGTCACATCTGGCAACTTCTCCTCCACCTTAGGTTCCAAGAAGGAACCTAAAAGTGCAAATGCTTCCTTCTCCCCAAATCTGCTCTCCACAGAGGGGCCTGGCAATGTCTCTGACAACAGGCAGCAACGTGTCATTTGTTTTTATTACTCTAGGAGGGCAAGCTGCTGTGCGTGACCAAGGAAACCGAGAGCGGGCTGCCCTTGTGAACTTGCCGAGTGCCTGATGGAGACCGGGAGGAGAAGAGAGCTGGGGGAGTAGGAAAAACATTACTTCTCTCCTGCTTATTGGCCGAGGCAAGATTGATTGACTGTACTGGCGAGAGCGTAGCACGCGTCAAGGTAGGCACAAAATTGTGGTGAGCACTAGAAAACCACCAGCCGTGGGGACGGACTTAATGTGAGGGAAGATGTATGGGGCGGGCGCAGGTTTGTGTTGAGCTGGGGGGCGGCGTGGCTCCCTGCAGCAGGAAAGGGAGAGGAGATGAGTCTGACACGGAGCACAGAGGCGTGTGATGGCACTGGCTGGTCACTTGATAGAGCGGGGCTGGCCTCATTCTGCCTCCCTTTTGATGTCTCCAGCAGTTATAGCCAGTGCTAGGGAGAAAAGGACACTCCGAGGATGCAATTCACCTCTTGGAATCAGCCAAGAGGTGTGTCTAGAAGTTACTTCACAGGTGGAGGCTTCCTCCCTTGCCAGCTGAAGCCCTGCCCAGCAGAGGAGATGCTCCCAGGCAAAGGGCAGGCCTAGGAAAGGCCCTGAAGAACAGGGGGGTGGCTGGGAGGCACATTAGAGATGGTGATGGGAAATGGGAAAACACCATGGTGCTGGCTCGAAGCCTGAGCAAGTGGCTGGGGGTGGCCCTTGTCATATGGTGCCATGCACAGGCCAGCTGGAGGGATGGCAGAGGAAGAATCAAGGTAAGGGGTGGTGAAGAGAACAGGAGCTGGAGGTGTTTTGTGGTAACATAACGTCGGTTTGGTACCAACAGCTCAGTTTTGCATGACGGCGATGGCTCCAGTGCTATTTCCCTCTGACAGATACTCAAACCCGAGTCCTTTCCATAAAGGCCATGGAAATTATCTTTTGGATAATTTTTTCTTTAGAAAGCCTCAAAAATCTGCCTAGCAATTCACCTGAATTTGATGCTTTCAGCCTTCGATTTCCCAGAACTGAGGGGAAAAGCATTCAGTTTAAGAGGGAAGGTTAATGAAGCAGCATTTCCCTGCTGCTGACCTCCACCGTCTGAATTTCACCACATCCGAGACCGAGCGCACAGCAAGGCAGCGGCGCAGGAAGAAGCCGGGGTGTTAAGGAGGCCAAGGGCGTCTGGGTGGTGGGAGGCCGGTCTGGGAGCTCCCTGCCGGGGCGGGGAGTGGCGTGAGCGGGGCCGGGGACCCGCGCGGCGCAGCCCGTCCCTCCGCCTGCCTGCGCGCTGCTGGCCCCGCAGCTTCCTCTGGCAACGCCTTGCGCAGGCTATTTTTATGCTGTGTGAAAAAGCGAGTCCTTCTGCGAGCTGAGGGAATGCGGCGTGGAGAGGGAAAGTGAATTAGTGAAGGTCACAGGCGGAATGTCGCTCTGCGCGCGGCTGGGGCAGAGCGCGGGGAGCTGAGGGGGATGGCGGGCGCTCCGGCAGGCAGGCTGGGCTGGGTGGAAAATGGTTGTGGAGCAGCTCCACGTTCCACCTCTGCCTTCCCGGGGAACATCCCGGCGCCGTGGCCCTGCCAGCACGGGGGAGCGAGCTGGCTGCGCGCACCTACTGCTGCGCTGCTCGCGGGTGTTGGTGGAGCATCAGCCGCTCCACGGGCTGCACCCGGGGTTTACATACGGCATAAAAAGTAATGATCGCTCTCTCCCGCTAAATCACACGCAGCCAGGCTGGAATTGGAGCCGCTCTTGTCCGCAGCGGCAAAAGGTTCTCACAAGGGAGAGCCCAAATAGCTCCCGAAGGCGAGAAGCAGCGTTTTTTCCCTGCTGGAATCATGAGGGAGCAGTGCTCAGCACGGCGGCCCCGGGACATGGCCAAAACCCACAGCCATTTCTGTGGCATCCCTCTTCCCACGCTCTTCCCGCTTCCTCTAAAGCTACGGTTTTCCTGAGAACGGCAGGGAAAGGTGAACGCAGGAGATGCCCTGCCTGCACATCCCTGCTGGCAAATGGGAATTCGGGATCTGGACCACGCTTGGGCTTCCCTCACTTGGTTCAGCCAAGTGAAAAGTTGGCCATGATGCTCCTCCCCTTCGTGCGGGGTTTGGAGCAGGGACGGGAGCCCAGGAAAGGGGAAGTGCATCCCGCTGTTCCCGCTGTTCCTGCTCCGTCCCGCAGCGCAGCGCGTCGGGTACCGCGGGGAGCCGCCGTGCTCCCGGCAGCCTCCTGCTTCTGGGGGACGCTGGAGGCACAGTTCCCATCACTTTCCCATCTCGGAGCAGATTTATGAGCCTCCCAAAAGCNTCCCCTGAGCAGGGTGAAACGGAGGCCTAGCTACCATGACCTCCTCTGTAGGTTTCCATGGATACCATGTACTATAAATAAAAAAAGGAATTTCAAACCAGTTTTCAATCCTGCTTAGTGGGAATAGGAAACCTCTTTTGAATTTAGTTTCCTATCTCACCTTACGGGGGTTATTTTGCAGCCTGTTTGAAACAAATAATTACCCCTTCAGCCAGGAAATTACCACCAATCTTACCTATTTACTTCCAAACACTCGGCTAATTAGCACATTGGGGAGAGCTGCCTATTTGCACGCTGGAGATGGGAGGCTTAGTGTCTTTATTTTGGTGGTGCTGGGAGAAAGGACGCGGGGCCAAGGGTCAGCGAGGGGCGTCAGAGCCCTCCGAAGGAAAAAATAATAAAGAGAGCAGGAGAGCTGTAAAACTCGAAACGCTGAGATGCCGTGTGAATTAGCGTGCGAGGAGCCCCGGCAAAAAAGGGAATATTACATCTGCATCCTTTTGCAATGAATCAGAGTCATGCTGCAGATTTTGTCTGGCATACTGGGTCTCTGGAGGATAGAAAATAATTTGGTCGCAGCAGTGGGAGGTGTGTGTGCGTGGAGAAGGGAGTTGCTTTCCAACAGCCTGCTGTGGTGAGAACATGCCTGACACTTCATTCCTTTCCAGTTAATGCAGCGAGGCCGGGAGGAAACTTAACCCTCTAATTGCTAAAGTGTACCGGGGACTTGGGAAAGTCCTTGGAAAGCAAAGGGGGCTCCCAGGGTCGGTCTCCCCTGGCCCGGCACTGCTGGCAGACAGCTGAGGGATTTGCCCAAATGGCGGGTGGTGGGGGCAGGGGAAATGCTAATTCGAAACAGGCGCTGGCGAGCGGGGCCGGAGGACAGAGAGGTTGTGTTTGTCAGACCTCTGGGCTGGCAATGGGCCGGCCCAGTCCAGTCCACCACAATGCTGGGTCTGAGCCAGCTGGACACGTGGTGGCTCGCGGAGGGGTCTCACGGTCTGGAGTTCCCAAACGGTTCTGCCGCCCGAGCTCAGCGCTGTCGCTCCAGGATCCCCGATCACCGGCACGGAAAAACCCAAGAGCTTTCCATCTTTTTCCATCACCACACCCCTGTTACGTCCCCCCACCTCCCTGCATGGCTCCCCCTGCTGTGGCCACCCAGCGCAGTCCTCATGGCGTGGTCCTGGCAGGGGTGACCCACAACTTCCACGGCACAAGGGAGGGAGGGCAGCTGAAGGATCCGGGAGCACAGGCTGAGCAGCCCAGTCCCTCTGTGGCTCCTGGGGGTCTGCTCCTCACTGCCATCCCTTGGTGGGCTCTGGGAGGCTCTTCCTGGCAGGCACAGCTCCATGTGTGAACCAGCTACCAGGAGTGCATCCTCCCTTTGCCTCACCCACCCCAGCAAGGGTCTCCCACCGAGCACAGGACTGGGACTAAGAGAGCATAAGCTCTCCACAGCTGGGAAAGGAGGAGGAAGAGGAGGAGGAGGAGGAGGAGGGAGGGATGCACAAATCACACCAGGGCTCAGCCAGAGCCTCGTGTGCAGTACGGGTAAGCTCTGCTCCGAGCTTGTCCATAATGTTTAATAGCACAGGATGATCACGGGCATCTGACTTGGAGCCTGTTCCCTGCTGCCCTCCTAAAGCTCCTAATTAGCATTTCCAGGACATTGATGTTGTGCTCGGATATACGGGAAGGCACTCATAAGTTACAGAGCAGCAATACATCAACGTTAGAGAAGGGCCCATTTAAGCTTAATATCAGAGGCTGGGTTTTTCTGGAGTCAGGTGTCTCGTTCCCATTGAAATTCAACAGGAGTTGGAGTCTGCTCCCAGGGCTTCTCTGAAAGTCCCAGACTTAATTAGTATTTATCTTAATTAGGGGGATGTTACCTGCTCTGGGAACCTCATGCTATCTGCTGTATTCATCCCCACAGCACCCTGGGAAAGGGCTCCCAGCCCTTTTTGCAGTGGGGGACTGAGACACATGGTGGCTGCTGCTGCCAGCCTGCCACTCAGCAGGGAGCAGAAGACATCTTCTGGGGGGCTGAGAGGGTCACAGCACTGCCCCCCTCCCTTTCTGGGTCGTGTTCTCTTGGGAGACCAGGTTAGAACACGCAGGAGACCAGATGGAGGTCGCTCGACGGGGTGCAGCAGGAGGATGCTGAGTCCCCCTCGTCACCTGCTTGGCCCCAGGGGGCATTTTCGGGGGGACCTGGGTGGACACAGAGGTGGCCCAGCCCTGGCTGTGCTCTGGAGCACTGCTGCTCGTTCACCATCTTCAGGCCAGGCCACAAATCGCAGGGTGGAGGATGGGAGGGTGGGGAAAGGAGAAAATCAGTGTCGGTTTTTTTTTTTTTTTAAAGAAAACCCCAAAGTTACCGGCTTGGGGAGAGCTTAGAAACCTGATCTGGTCCGAGCCATAAACAGCCAGGAAGGACAAGCCATGGGGCTCTCTTGGCAAGCAGAATGTCACCCACACCCTCCTGCAGAGGCGGGGAGAGGCAAACGAGTCCAAACAGCTCCGAGGTCCTCTTGGCATGGACTTCCCAAGGGCAGAGAAGCTGAAATCCGAGCCGGGCCGCCTGCCCTCAGCCCCTGCTGCTCCGCCGTGCAGGGAAGGATGGGGTTCCCCACCACGGCATCCCTGTCCCCCCCTCCTGCCTGGCATGAGGGGTGGGGTCAGGATTCCCAGCTGGGCTGGCAGCTTCAGGGAAGGGGTTTGGAACAGGAACAAGCCAGCTGTCCCCTGGCAGAGCCATCAAACACGGTGACCTCCCCCGTGGTGCTACAGTGGGTGGGAGGAGAGGCCATGGGGACCTCCAGGGATGTCCCAGGGGTGCTCAGGGGATGCAGATGCAGCATGACCCAGGGATTGGGGCAGTGGTGCTGACATGAGGAAAGAGAGGAGGAGCATCTCCCTCCTCCCACGGGGAATGCTGCCTCCAGGCAGAGCTGTGAGCCTGGGCAGGCTGTGCTGGCAGATATCTCCAGAGGATCAGTCTTGCCCACGGGGCTTTCGGCCAAGGGCTTTGTGGAGGAGATGGTGAAAGGCAGCAGGAAGCTCAAGGCTGGCCCACAGAGCACGCTGGGCATGGCACAGGCAGTGCTGATGTCTGGACAGAGGCAGGAGAAAAGGGACTGCGGAGAAGGGAAGGGGTGGGATGAGCCATCTGCAAACATCCACCAAGAGTGGGACAAGGAGCAGGGAGCAGGTCTGTTGGGAGCAGGGACAGCAGGAGGCTGAGAGCTGCCACATCTGCTGCCAAGTGCCAGGTGAGTCAGCCTGCAGCTGACCTTAGGGACATTTTTGGTGGTCTGGTGACAGGTGACTCTATCCATGGGTCAGGGAAGATGTCTGAGCTGGGCCTGACTGCCGTGGTGCTGAGCTCATCAGGAGCTCAGGAAAGGGACATCTGTTACCCCACTAGACCTGTGGCCAGGTCTTTCTCCAGCTCTCCTCCATTAACTGCATATCCTGGAGAGCAGGAATGGTTTTCTAGATCTGTTTGTGAACTGTTGCGCTGGAATTTGAGAAAGGGTTGGTTGGGGTGGAAAAGTCTCATGAAGAGAACAAATGTGGCTTCATAATGAAGTGAAAGGAGGAATTAGTCACTGGGGGTGAATAGTCTCAAAATGCAAAATATTGCATTTGGCCAATTGGTTCAAGACTTTGCATGTTCGTGTCTCCCTCCTCCACTCTGTTTTCTTCACTCACCCTGGGAGAAAAATGGCAAAAGTTTCATAAGGAAAGGGAAGTTCTCAGGAATTAAGGGTTGATGTTGAATGGCCTGATGAAAATTCCTGGAAATGTTAACATAGCAGAGCTGCAATTAGGAGCCATATCCTCAAAATATCACGAAAAGCTGTGAAAAGAGCATTCCTCCCCGGTCCTGGGGACACAGGAATACAACAGGTGGCACTGAATTTAATACCACCATTAAACAACCTTTTTTTTTCATCCAGGAGAAATGTGGTGGCTGGAAAGATGGACAAGTCCACTGTTTCATTCTGCTTCATGCAGAGCTACCATCACCTCGCTCGATATTTTACGGAAGGCTCGCTGGGCTGAGCCTGAAGGCTTCGAAATCATCCACAGTGTGCTAATGTGAAGTTGCCTGAGCTTATGGAAGATTTTGAAGGCCTGGATTCCATGTGTTGAGACTGGCACCATATCAGAGGAACAGCTGAGTATATGGAGCAGGGAAGCTACGTGTAAGTTATCCAGCAAGGAGAGAATCCGCCTGGGGCTGCAATCCTGGGTGCTGTGATGGGGAGGGGAGGCAGCGGTCCCAGATCGTCCTTCCTCACCACACAGACAGGCTGGGGCTTTGCTCCACCAGAGCAAGGTTATCCTGTTGGTGGTCATTGTCCTGGGCAGCTTTGTGCTGTTTATTCACAGTCCAGGCAGCAATGCCTGCGTGGAGGCTGGGATGGGATGTGCTGTGGTGGGAGGGAGGAATGTGGGTCTTCCCTCTGCTGTGGGACAGTGCTTTGGCTGCCATCACAAGTGCCAGCCTGCAGAAGTGGCTCTGGGGCTCAGGGCTCAGGACAGGACATTTAGAAAATCTAATTTAAGCTTGGAAAGCACTTCCCTCCGAGGGAGGTCTTCTCTTCCCTTCTCTAGGGTGGCCAGGAGGGAGAAGCTCCTGCCCAGAGGAGCTGCCTGCCCTGCTCAGAGGGAAGGGTACCAGCCCAATGCCTTCAGCCACCACCTGGAAACCCCTTGGAGGCAGAGCTAAAGGGATGAAATCTCCTTACCAATTCCCAAGCTGCTCTGACAAGGATCCCAGGAATACCCAGGTCTGCAGTGAGGTCCTGCCCCACCATCAGTGATTTCATTCACCCACGTGGAGCAGAAATAATTGTACCCCAGCTACCCAGGCACACTGCCTGCCCCACTGCAGGAGGCACTAAAGCAGGAACAGCCAGGACAGAGCCCAGAACAGCTGGATGGATTTTGGGGCTGTCTGGAAGGGTTGGAACAATCCAGGATCCCATCATGGGTGTGCTGGCTCACCAGGATAGGCAAGGAACTCACCAGGATAGGCAAGGAACTCACCAGGATAGGCAAGGAGCTCCCCATTTCTGCAGCCACATATGCCTGGGAAGGCAGGGATGACAGGGAGGACAAGCTTTGTGACAACAAACAAGCTTTGAGCTCTTGCAAACACCACAAGCCCACCTGAACTGGTTTTCCTGGGAACTCTGTAAGGCTCCATGGCATCCTGGCACCATGACCAGGATGATGCTGCTGCTGGGCACAAGCTGAAGCCTTTGTCTTTCCTGGGTGAGTGAACAAGCTGAAGACTTTATGTACAGCTGCCAGCATCCTTCCTTCTGGAGCAGGTCAGCCCTGGCCACCAAGCCAGGCTGCTCCTTCCCCAGAGCAGTTTGTGGAATGAAATTTTACACTGGCCCAACACAACTGGGCTAAAAGAGCTGCCTCACTCATCTGAGCTCTTTGGGAAGGCTCTTGGGCTGGGGCTTTTGCTGTCCTTAGAAGAGGCCACCAGGATGTGTGAGTGGAAGTGAGAAATGAGATTTCCCGGGAATAATCCTCCTACATGAAACTCAGTGGCATCTGTGGAAAGTCTCGTGTGCACCAAGACGAGCCACGTGAGGGAGCGTGGGGAGATGTCTGGAGTGACACTGTGTCCTGTTAATTTGCTCAAAACTTGTGAGGGTCAGGTTCAGTGGGGTGTCCAGGCTGACCAGAGAGAGGGAGAGGCACCGTGGGCCTGGATCACACAGCTGAGCTGAGCACAGTACAGGGCAGAGCTCACCTGAGCCTCTCTAGAGCCACTCCCTGCACTGAGAGCTCCTGAATTGGCTGCCAGCTCCCAGGAACTGGGTAATTTGTGACAACCCAATGAGGACCTCTGCTTGAGAGCCCAGCAGTGACCAGAAAGGTGAATAAAAATAAGGGATTTAATGGGAGAGACTGCAGAGAAGGATGTCAGGAGTCTCACAAAGGCGTTAGGCAGGCGGGGGGTGTCACCGTGACCTCGCCTGGAGTGCTGTGGGCAGGGCTGCACATCCCACCTCACAAATGACAGTCACAGGCACGGATCTGGAGGAGGGCTGGGAAAATAGCTCCAAGACTGGCAGACCCTGGGGCTTTTATATGCACAAGCTTGGGTCCATTTGGCTTGCAAAGCTCTGGAAGTCCTGAGTCCAGCTGGTTGTTTCTGGGGTGACTGGAGCCAAAGGCTTGCTCCAGCATTCGGGGAAGTCAGCTGGACTTCGTTTGTCTGAATGCTCTGACCTGCAGTGACATGGGCTGGTTAAAACCTGACAAGGGATGCTCTGAAGTTGGGAACTCCTGCCTGCATCAGACCAGGAAGGTGTTTCCAGCTCCATGCTGTGGGTCAGCATTGTGCTGTCTGTATTTCCTTAGGCATCTGTTAACAAGCCACTGCTAAACAGTGATAATCCTCCTGCTGCAAGCCCAGGTCTGAGTGTTTGCTGCAGCAGGATAATGTCCCCAGCTAGAGAGTGTGTTTGGAGCCCATGCAATGGCCCACTTAAATCCATGTGAGACTTGAAGGGTCTTGGCAAAGGAGCAACCTAAATCAAATTAGGAAGACAAGGGGATGTTCCCATGAGCCACTGCCTCGGAGTGAGCCCACAGGACTTGAAACAATGGTGTTTCCTTTGCCATGGAACAGTAGAAATAGGTAATCCAGATTAGTTGCTAAGTGCCTCCAGGAGGTAGGATTAGTAAAAGGAAGAGCCTGCAGCACTGAGCTGGCAGAATCTCACCTGCAGGAGGGTATGGCCATAACGGTGCCTTTGCAAGTGTCTGCCTGCTCTCAGAGGGCAAATCAGGGAAATGACCACGAGAAACTCTCCAAGGGCCACAGAAGCAATGCTTATGTGTATAGGTGAGTCTGCACCTCCTTGGCTGTTGCTCCAAACATCATGATTAAAGCAGTGAGCTTACTAATTTTGGTGTTGTTTTGGCATAAAGCGTTTGCTGCATCAGGAGATGTTTGAATGCACACAGACAACAGGAGCAATAAAATGGTATTTCGTATGTCAGGTTTGTTTTTGCTTTAGAGAACTGGTCAGAAATGGAAATTTCTGTTTGAAGGAGTTTGAATTCCCAGTTATTTGGGTCCTGCTTAAGTCAGAATGTCTGGTGAGCTTTCAGAGGCAAAGCATCTGCCCTTCATGGGAGTAGACTGGTTCTGCACAACAGCAGTGCTCAGCAGCTCAGGGTACCTGCTCTGACTCCATCCTTGGTTAACTTGGTATCTGACCATACCTTGTTCCTCTTCTCTCCCTGGGGCTTCTTTCCCATCTGCTCATCTGGACAGCTCATCGAGACTGGGTGATGCCAGACCCCAAGGAAATGAACCTGTGCACCACCTAACCCCTGATCCCGGGGTGAACATGGCATCCCACTGTGGAAAACACCCCCTGGACAGCGGGAGCAGTGTTAGAGGCAAGATCTGTGCAATTTTCTCCAAAAACACAAAGCTCTGGAACATTGATCTGCTTGTACTGAAATCATTGTTGCTTTTGAAGTAGCTGTACTGGAGGCAATGTTTGTGCCCCCAGGGCCTCCAAAACCTAGAGGAGGCAGCAAAAAAATCAATGGGGGTTTGGTGGAGGAGGTTTCTGAGCTGCCTTCCCCAGTGCTTGTGGCTGTTGATAGGAGTGTTTGAGGTGCCAAGTAGCCTGGTGAGGTGTGGGCACTTTGCCTCCATCGAAGGTGG
Organism: Notiomystis cincta; assembly: GCA_013398075.1. Taxonomy (NCBI): domain Eukaryota; kingdom Metazoa; phylum Chordata; class Aves; order Passeriformes; family Notiomystidae; genus Notiomystis; species Notiomystis cincta. The sequence goes on from VZRX01009977.1 coordinate 25,909, forward strand.
GGAGAAACACCTGCAATACAGGGCTTGGAGTGCACAGATAGAGGCCACAAGGTGTGAGGGTCAGTTTTCCCTTACAGGAGGGAGGTGAAGAGGCTGACTCCCGATTCCTTTAGGCAGAAGAACCAAAAGGAGAGGGAGTCCATGAAGGTCAGCAGTGTTTGGATGGGAGCTGTGTACGTGGTGGGGAACTGAGCAAATGGGGGAGGCTCAGGATCGGGTGTCTTTGTTTAAAGATGCAGGTGTTTGAGCAATACACCTACCCAGTGCTGCACAGAGATCACCCCCCTGTCCTAAGGTCCCTTCTTGTTGGCATCAAGTGGTCAGGGATTGCAAAATGCGAGTCCAGCCCTTCACAGAGGGATGAGCTGCTGCAGGATCCTCTCTGATACATCCCTTCCCTGCCCCTTCCCTCCAGGCACAGCAGTGGTGAAGCCCCCAGAGCCTGATGGAGAGCCAGAGCATGTGCAAACCTGCTCTGTGTCCTTCCCAGCCAGAGTGATTTGGACTGGGACCTAACCCCAGCCGTCATCTCTGCCTGGGATAAAGGGAGTTTGTTTCTGCCTTAGCTCATTGCAGTATCTCCTGCTGGCAGACTTTCCAATTAGGGAGCCAAGTGGGAGTCAGGAGAGACCCCAGGGTGGATTTCACACTCACTCTTTATTTATATGTAAACCTGGATGCAGGGCTGAGCTGCTGAGAGTGGGAGCAGGAGCACCGAGGGGGAGAGGCCAGCCCGGAGAACAGAGGTCTTTGCAGCTCTCATTTGCAGTGTGTGGGGGACAGAGCTGAGAGAGAGGCAAAGTCTGGCTTGTCTCTCCCACTGCTTCAGCTCATGGGCTCTTCCCAGACCCTGCTTGTGTCTCCCAGAATGGCACTGGAGCATCTCTGAATGTCAGGGATGGCAGATTCTCCCCTGGTGACAGATTTGAGCACCCCTATGTGCCCCAGTACCCACGTGGAGCACACACAGCCTGGAGGTGCATGGCCTGGCTCAGGTGGTGATGGGGTCTGACCCTGCACTCTTCCACTCTTGTCTTTGGCACTCCAGTGCCCCAGAGCTGAGCTCCAAATGCCTCTGCTGTACCACGACATTGATGGTGCTTGTGACCCCAGCAGAACCTGACCAGCAGGGGAAACATGGACAGAGGAAGATGGCACAGCTGGAGGGCACATGGACCACAGTGGGGCAGGGAGCAGAGGATGCCCCAGGCGAGGCTGGAGCAGTTTCCCTCCCAGCCTTCCCCATTCTCTGTTCCCTTCCGTTTCCATTGGGTGGGACCCTTTCAAACTGCCAAAAAACACTGGCCTTCCTCTCTATTTAAAAATATAAAAAAAAATGTTTAATGAAGGCAAACAGATGTGAAGTTAAAACCTGGAGGAAGCAATTCTTCCCTGGCCAAAAAGGATCAAAGCCTTGCCCCTGTGGGCAGCCCGTGTGTGAGTACCCACCATGTGGGGGGGCTGAGTGCCCCCAAAAAGGCAGCTCCACATTGAGCTGTTCTGGTCACCAGGGCCTCTTTGCCAGGCTCACACAAGGGCTGTTTTCCAGGTGCTGTTGCCTTTACAGTGTGATTATGGCTGCACAAACAGTTCCACTGGCTCAGCTGCTCCCTCCCCTCCTTCCCTTTGTCTGGGAAAAGCGATGTCTCTCCAGCGAGGTTTTGCTGGCATCCAAGCTGGATGACAACTCCAGGAGATCAAAAGGCAGCCTTGGTGGGTTGGTCACTGTAACAAGGAGGTTTTGGTCAGCTGGTTGGGTGCTGAGTTAAGCTGGGTGCTCAGTTAAGCTTGGTTTAGCTGGTTTGCTAAGCAAAGCAACTCTCGGGTGGGAACAAGGACATGCAGGCTCAGCACCTGGTTTCCAGCTCCTTGTTTTGCATCAGGGGAGTGTTTGCTACCTGGCTGTGCTGGAATAGGGGTAACAGGATTTCTTAGCTTGGCAGGTGTGCCGGAAAGATAAATCCAGCAATATTTGGAGGGTATCGCAAGACTCCAGCTTTACTGCGAGCCACAGCATTTCTCATCCACACCACTGAACTGCAGCCACCTCTCATGAGCAGGCAGAGCAGGAAGAGACACCTGGGGTGGCTGAGAAATCCAGGAAAAGATGAGCAGCATAGGGAATGTGAGCAGGGATTGCTCATTCTCCCTCCCAGTTGAGAAGCAGGGGCATGAGGCAAAGGCAGTGAGTTGAAGCAGATGGATGGAAGCAATTTTTCAAGGAACGTGCTGTGGTGCTGTGGAACTCCTTAATAAAGGGCATGAAAGCATTAGTGAGGATGCAAGATCATGGAAAAGGAACCCATGGAAAAGCATGCACTCTGCAGACAGCATCTGGATAGGGAAAACCAGAGAGAGACTGGGAGAGTGCTGTGGGAAGTTCTGTGTGTTTGTCTTCTTCTTATGCCCCAGGGGAGGATGCAGAGGGGAGATCCTTCCCCTCCAGCTGCTGCTGAGACGTGGCCTGGGCAGGACAGGCCTTTGGCTGGCAGTGCCACCGTTCCTATGCAAGGCAGATTTCAGACCCTGAGGTGCAGCACCACACAGGAAGAAGTGGAAGCCCACGTGTCATTGTCATCCTGGGTCCTGCAGGGTGACACCCACTCCAGGAAGGGCTGTTGGTGCTCACTGAATGGGCAGGTCTGGAATGCAAAGCTGTGGGTGCAAAACGTGCTTCCAGCCAGGTCTCTGCTGTCATTTTGTGGTGTTGCAGGTCAACAGGTCATAGAACAGGTTGGGTTGGAAGACATCTTAAATCCATCTCATTTCAACCTCCTGCCACGGCAGGGACACTTCCACTATCCCAGGCTGCTCCCAGCCCCGTCCAACCTGGCCTTGGACACTGCCAGGAATCCAGGGGCAGCCACAGCTCCTCTGGGCAAAGGTGATCAAGGCAGGCCCAGGAAGAGGTGCTCAGATGGATCCCTGCCATGTTCAGGTGAAGTGAGGCAGCTCTGGGGCTGGACAGCAGCTCAGTGGGATGTTACCTGGAGCTGTAACATGAGATAAATAAATGTGATGCTCAGAGTAGTATTCACATACATTTGGGTGCAGACCTGCCCCTTAAATCCTTGTCTGTACCTAAAATGGCCTCAGAACAAGGTGGATCCATGAGCCTATTGCTGATTTTCAGAGCCAAATCAAAGTCCCAGGGAGTCAGCAGGCATCCAGCAACCAAGCTGAGTCAGAAAGCACCTTTGGAGCCAAAACCCCAGGACCCAAAAGGAGATGTTGCCATCTCCTGCAGCCTGAAGAGGCCCCCAGCTGAGCCATTCTATCCCCTCCCTAGGACCAGGAGAGCACAGCCCCTTCAGCTCTCGGCCGCTGCATTATTTAAGGCCCGGGCGCAATTAGCGAGGCACTGGAGAGCAGCCAGCAGGGGCTGCAGGTGCCGCTGCTCCCCGGGGCACGGACACCGCCAACAGCTGGGCTCCACCTTCCTGGCTTGCGGCTCTCAAGGGCACTCCCAAAAACAGGCTGCTGCAATCACCTTGGCCAGAGACCCTGCTGACACAAATCACCCTGGCAGAGCAGCAGGAGGAAGAAAACATTGTGATTTGCACAGAGACGAGGACAGAGCCGACAGAAGGGTGATGATCATGACAACTTGCCTCTCCACAGACCCAGTCCGTCTGGAGGGGTAGCTCTGGATCAGTGCACCATGGATGTAATCATCCTAACCCCACCAGTCTTATTCCTTCCCTGTAGCACCAACTTTCCCCCCCAGCACTCCTGGCCCTCCTGGATCCTGTGTTGCTGCCCTGTCTCACCACCAACCAAACCTGTTTTGCCGCACAGCCCCTGGCAGAAGCAGGGAACTGCCAGCAGCAGGTGCTGAACGTTGCTTTCCCACTGTAATTAGCAGGCTGAGCTCCTCTCCTCGGCTCTCTGATCTCTGTTTTCATTGCTCTCTGCTGCTCACGGGAAATGTGATAGGCAGTATCCAGGGTCTGGTGTCAGCAGCAGGCATTGCTAAGCTGAGCACCTTAGCAACAGGGGCAGGATGAGGTGGGAATTCTGCAGGCAGAGGTACGTGACACACCTCTGGGTGGGCACCTCACTGAAGGGACACCTCAGCTGTAGCTGCTGCAGAAGTTTCCAAGAGCATTAATGAGTCTGTGGAAGAAAAGGAAAGGTGTCAGGGATGCTCTTGCAAGAACCAGTGGCTGTATCTGTGGCAGGCATTTCCCAAGGACCAGCGTGGTGAGGCTGGTTCAGGTGAGCCTGCCTCCTCCACAGCCACTAAAGCTGTCCCACAAGACACTGCATCACTGTTTTTCTGCAGCAGGAACAGCCTGACTCATCTTTGGGAGGCATCCTCCAAAATGTCACTGCGAACAAACCTGCTTTCTGTCACTACCTGCCGGGGACTCGGCTGAGGGAGGAGAGAGGCAGGCTGCAGGGCAGGCTTCCAGGCTGCTCCCATCCCCACTGCTCTCCCAGGATGTCCCTAAATGCCTCCAGGGAGCTGGTTGCCTTCCCAGTGTCACCTTGCCTCATGCCCTGCTGCTTCCCTCTGTGTACCCTAAGGCTGTCTTGTGTCTGGAAGGAGAATTCTTTAGTTGTGAACAAAATCCACTTGATCTGATCATGCCTGGGGGACTGGTGAGGGTCCAAAGAAAGGAAAGACATCTTTCTTTGTGCTTCAAGTGGGGGATTTGGAAGTCCTGGACCTTCCAAACAGAGGCAGAAGGTAAGACATATCATCGAAAAAGGCTTTGTTCTTGCAAGAGCTCAAAACTGTGACCTCCACTGTCCCTATTCACACAGGTCTCACAGCTGCCCTTCAGGGCTGTGGCTCAGAAGCCAGAAGATCTTTAGTGGCCCAGAAGTCACCAGGACACTTGGCAGATGGCTGTCAGAGTGGGGTCTTTTCCCATCTTCCCTTGGAGATATCCCTGTCAGGACACTCTCTCCCTGGTCCATCATCACATCTCTGAGCTCACTGCTACTCACTAAATACCTTCAAAACTCAGGGTGCCATCCATGGGTCAAAACAGTTTGGATTTTGTTCAAAAACAGGTCAGAAGAGCTCTTTTCACAGCTAGAGCCTGTGGTAAATACAATGAATGTTCAGTTCTTATGTGAGTACCACAAAAGCCAGGACAGAGGCAACCCTCAACCTCACTCAGGACCGTTTGGAAGAGATGTGCTGGACACATTGTGCTTTCAAAGGATAACAGGTCCATGGGGTCACTGGACAGAACATTTTGGGACCAGAGGCAGTGGCAATGACACCAGAGAGAGCCTCACTTTCTCCCTGAGAAAAGGGAAGGAGAGACAGGCAGAGTTCAGATGAGGATGGGGAGGAGGCTGTGGGAGCACTGGACGTGAATCCCCCAGCAGGAGGGGCAGGACCCCCAGGAGGCTCAGCAGGACCCTGTAGGAACCAGTGGCCCACTTGGCACTCAGTGCTGGGTGCACAGAGACATTTTGTGGTGAAGACTTTGTCTTTCTCAGCCTCCCCTTAGGACATCACTTCTACCCCCAAGCCAGGCCCCTCATGACAAACTTGTCTCCCCCAGCCCAGATGTGGGGGTTGGCTGTGCACACCTGTCTGACACAGCAGGAGCCCACAGGAAGGCTGGTCAGCCTGTGGTGGTGTGGGGAGCACATAGGGCATGGCTGGAGAGCTGGCTGAGCCAGCCACTCTGCTCCAAACAATTCCCAGGAGCAAAGACCTGAGCTGTGCTTAGGGCCCCTGGAAGCCAGTCAGGTCCACCTGAGCCAGGAGCTGGTCTCAGGCTGGGCTGGAGAGCTGTGAGAGGAGAGGCAGGAATGGGCTGGGGGTTGTGGACACCCTGAGTGGAGCATCCTTCACGTGGCTGTGCTTTGCTGTGTCTCAGTGCAGACTCTGCCTTCACTCACTGGGCACATCCAGGGAGCAAAGTCCCTCAGATCCCCAGGGAGGCCTAAGGAATGCTGCACACATTAGCCCAGCTGGGGATTGAGCAAGGTCAGGGAGTGAATCCCTGCATGCCTGGGTCTTCACAGCAACCCAGAAATGGTGCCTTGTGTGCAGTGTTCCCTCACAAGCACTCAGCCCTCCTCTGCTGAGATTCACCGTGGGGGGACGGGCACCAGGAGGAGGAATTTGCTGGGTGTGAGGAAGTGACTTGAGCTGTGGCACAAAAACTCTCTGGGTGGGTGTCATGAGCACACGCTGGGGAGTATCCCGTGGGCCTGAGCTCAGAGCTACATATGCTGCTCCTCTGCCAGCACCAAACATGGCACCTGGCATCTGCTCAGCTCAGACCCCATTGGTACAAACAGGCGGTAGGTGGAAAGTCCAAGCCCACAGCACAGCCCATAAAGGTCGAGTTTTATTCTGGCTGATCTCCTTCGCTTGCCTCATCTCCTGGAGGAAAATGAAGTGATAAACAGCCAGCAGCACAGTTTTGTTAAAAACAAACCAGGGCAAACAAGCAAGGGATAATTCCCCCTCCGGTTGGTGTGGGGAATTCTGCTGAGTGGAGAGCGATGCTCCAGGGACAGACGTCACTCCAAGTCCTGCATGGCCAACAGACAGTGGCCAGCTCCTTGCTGGGACAGAATGGCTGGGCTCAGGGTCTTGCTTCCAGGCCAGCGTCCTGGGGAAACTGAACACTTTTTGTACTTCTGCAGGATTCATATTCCTGCATTTTCCAGGCTCCCATTGAGTGGTCCCCAATCCCAGGCTTTGCTGAGCCTGAACGTGGTCTGTGCCCAGAACAAGGGGCTCTCCCCAGGTCAAGACAGCTCAGAGACACAAAGAAGGAATTGGAGACAGTCACCTCGTCTGTCTGAGCCTTTGCACAGAGCAGAACAGGCAGGGAAGCAGAGGAGGGAAGGCTGGCAGAGGCAGAGATGGCTGCAGCATTCTGGGCCTTGGAGAGAAGGAAAACAGGACAGGGAGAGCGTAGAAAGGAGTCCTGGGAGGTGAAGATGTGCAGAGCAATGCCACGCACTTGATAACGTGCAAAGAGGAGGGGAAGGGACACTGCTGGGCCGGGAGGTGGTGGAGGGGTCTGGGAGCCAGTTGCCTCTCCTGTTTTAGTCCTTACCTTCCTCCCCCAAGTGCCAGGATCTCCAAGTCTTTACAGGGCTTTACGATCCCAGAACCTGGCAAACCGAGGCACTGAGAAGTTAAGTGAGGCCACCAGAGAAGATGAGAAGGGATTGTGTTACTCTTTTTTCCCCCTGAAACAAAGCAGAGCTGTCAGTTGACACTTCCCGCGCTGCCCCAGCTCCAGAGGGTTGCTGGGGCCGCTTCCAGCAGACAAGAGACGTCACGGAGGAGACGGAGCCGTGGGGTGAGGCGTGGGATTCCTGCAGCGCGGGGTCCTGTGCAAAGCGGTGCCTGGAGTCGATGTCCTCCCACCGGAGCAGGGAGAGGCTGCTGTGCCTCCCGCCAGGCTCAGGGAGCTGCGAGCCCTGGCGGCCTGGAGGCATCCTGGGAGCCTGGGTTTGGAGGCTGCCTGCTAGGCAAAGGGTTAGGAAATCGGGCAGGCTGCCACCAAAAGGCTGCCCGGCTTTTGGCAAAAGTCTGCCTGAGCGATACAGCTCCCTGAAACATTTCGGCTTTGACAAATGTGTGGGTTTTTGTTGTGTGTTTTGTTTTTTTTTTTTTTTGTTTTTTTTTTTAATGAAAAACCCAACTCTGCTGTGTTGAAAACTTGCCCGACTGGTCGAGGATGGTTCAGCCAGTCCGTAGGAGAGCGGGGCAGCAGGCCCTTCTCCCAAACACTGGATGGCTATTGTTCTCTGGGCAGAGCAAGAGGATGGCTGGCATTAACCACAGGACTGGGCAGGACCACCTGGGTCATCACAGCTGGACCACCACCTGCGTGGGCAGACCCCTACTCTGTGTCTGTTTCAGCTGGGTCTGGCCAACCTCCACACCTCCAGACTGCAGGATGGCTTCCCAATCCCTGGAGCAGACCCAGACAGGCAGGAAAAGGCTAAATCCGCCCACATGACCCATTGGCTGGCACTGCAGCACCAGCAGGATTTTGCTGTCCCTTACCCATCCTTGGGGGAATGGCTGTAAACAGACAGAGTGCAGGGTTACATGAGATCTTTGGAAGAAATTCTTCCCTGTGAGGCTGATGATGCTCTGGCACAGATTGCCCAGAGGAGCTGTGGCTGCCCCATCTCTGGAAGTGCTCAAGGCCAGATTGGACAGGGCTTGGAGCACCCTGGGATAGGGGAAGGCGTCCCTGCCTGCATCAGGGGTGGAACAACATGAGCTTTAAGGTCCCTTTGCACCCAAACCATTGTGTGATTCTTTGATTCCCTCTTCCCTCTCTCTGTCTCGGCACTGAGGACTGTCCCCGTGATGTGACACTGAGGGACGCCTGAGCCCTCCTTGCTGGAGATCACATATGGTCTTTAACGGCTCTGGGCACCAAACCGAGCGTGGCCAGGAGGGGGTGAGGGGAGCTGGCAAGCTGGCCACGCCAAATCCCACTGCTGAGCACCGGCCCAGCCTCAGAGTCCCCACTGCTGTCACCTTGGCTGCCCCAGGCTCCCCCAGCCCCTGCGCTGTCCTCCGCTGCTTCTCATCTGCTTGTTATTCATGGCAGGGGGCAAGGAGCCTCCTCCCGCCCCCCATTCACTGTGTGGACCATCCCCATAGCCCCAGAAGGTTGAATTTAATGCTGGGGGATTTGCAAGTCAAGAATTCCTGCGCCCACACAATGCGCAGCTGGGCTTTGAAAAGGCGTCAGGATTAAAATGCAACCGCAAACTTGACAAACCGGCGCAAGGGCCGCAGACAATGGGCTGCAGCTCCCTGTTATCATTCACGGCGTGTGAAGGACCAGCTCGGCGGGTTACAAGTCATGTGCTGGAGATGCTGCTGGCCTGGACACCAGCGGGGAGGGCTCCTTTGTGCGGCTCTCGCAGTGGGGAGCAGCCCGAAAGACAGGCTGAGCCGAGAGACATCTCCGCTCGCAGCCGGGGGTAAGGAGGGCAGCGTGACAGGGACCCTCCGCCACCGCCTGCGGGCTCTCAGCTCCTGCCTGGTCGGGATTCAGCCCCCCGGGGGGCTCCAGATTCACCGGGCTTTGCTGGATGGAAATTAAGGAGCTTTTCTTGTATTCTGACCTGAAACTGTAACTTGGTTTATGCGGGAGTAATAAAGCACACGGAGGCTGGGGGGATTCGGGGCAAACAGGAATGCCAGGACGGGGCAGAGGGTTTCAGATGATGACGGATTAGATACAGGTCAACCGTGTAATAGTGAGGGACAATGCCACCTGGGGCTGGAATAATTAACACTCCGGAGCAAAGCCGGCAAAACAACCGGCTGGATCTCCCTGTGGGCAGCAGAGAGACACCTTCCCCAGCCCCCCGAGCCAACCCAGCCCGCTGCTGGTCCTGGGGCACTTGGGGCACGGCTCTGCCCTGGCCCCGGGGGAACACGGGGCAAGGGAAGGTCTGGCAACAAGAGACCTGGGCCTGGCCAGAGCGGTGGGAAGGCAGGAGCCACCCAGGAGGTGATGTGACAAGCATGGGGTCCTTGTGTGACTGTCATGGCTAGGATCAATTATTTTAATGAGCCCATGGACAAAGGTCAGGGAGGAATGTAATGTGTAACGTCAGTCGGGTCCTCGTGCTGCCATGGCATCCCCATTCCAAGGCAGCACCATCCAAACCGCCCTGTCTGGAGGGCATGGGGCTGAGTCTTCATGTGTCCAACACTCTGGTGTAAAACTGGATCAGGTGATCAGCCCCTTCCCAGCTGCTTTCCCACCACCTTCCTGCATGCACTTTGTGCACACGAGCGTGCACAGCTTCCCTCTCAGTACATTGGAACCTGGGGAGCATCAGAGGCTGAGATCAGCAGGAAAGAGGATTTTCCTCTATCTTGGGCAAGGATAGGTGTGGGGATACCCCTTCCCCCTTTCCAACAGATATAAGGATGGATGAGCAAACTGTGCATGAGCTATACCGACCTCCCAGCACCTCTCACGGAGCACTGTCCATCTGGAGGGACCAAGAAAGCCCAGAGCAGTCCTCAACACCAAATGGCACCGTGCCATTTAGGCTGTGCAGGAAGGTTGGGTTTGGTTTCTCTTCTTTACACAAAAAGCTTGGTCCTCCCCTCAAAAAGGGACCTTTCAAAAATGATGCAAAACTGACACTGCTGGAAGTTAAGGGATTTTGTTGGGCAGCAAGAAGCTATAAAAATATTATTGGATGGAGGATTGACATTTTTCCTATACTGAAGGGGAGTTTTGTAGACATTTTGAGGCTAGTTCTGCTAGAGAGCAGAACACATCTGGTTTTTGAGCTAGCACGGCTACTTCAGAGTCACAGGGAGACTGAGGCTTTTACCTGAGACTGAGGCTTTTACCTGATTTTGCCCAAATCTTACATGTCAGGACATGAGCTTTAGCAAAGTGGCCTTGCCCTGACAGGGAAATCAGAGCTGTGGTGTGGGATCTGTCTTAGCACAGTTCTCTGTGTCACAAGAACAGAGCCTTTTAACCAACTAGAGAAAAAGCCCATAAGCAAATTCCTCTGGTACCTACCCCCTGGGCCAGCTCCAGCAGCTTTTTCCTGGTGGTGACTCTGTGCACAGGTCTGAACTGCAATTTGAAAAATGACATTAATGGCCAAACACCTTTTCTGCCCACAGTGGTGCCCTTAAAAAGTGTTTCTTGCTGATCTTGCAGTCTCCTCTCTCTCCCATGGAAGTGCTGGTGCCTGACATGGTGTCCACCCTGCAGGCCAGGGGAGCTGGTGTCCACTGGTGATGGCCACAACAGCCAGGCTCACGGGCAGAGGCTGCCCTGGAATGAGAGAATGCTGAAGCAGAAGGGCAGTAGCTCATGGGGCTGAAAGAGGAAATGATGCTGGGGTGCTGGGGAGCTGCTGGGGCAGACTGGATCTGCCTGCAGAGTCCCCACAGCCCACAGCAGGCTGGGCACCCACCCAGGCTCTCTCTGGGACTGCATTTTTAAATTAAAACAGCAACAGAGCAGCAAGAACTGCAATTAAAGAAGGCCCCTGGCCCTTGTGAGGGTAGGCAGTGCCTGGCCCCCTGGTAATCAGGTCCTGTGATGCTGCTTCTATAGAAAAACCTCTGCATCTGCTTCATCCCCCCACCTCACATGGCCAAGTGGCCTCCACAGGCCCTTCCTGAGGGACAAATGCCCCAGGGCCACCTTCCTCCTGCCCGGCCCCAGCGTGTCTGTGCACTGTGTGGCTGCCAGCTCGCCTTCCCTTGGGGTGGGAGGTGTGCCCTGCAGGGGATTCGGGTGGGTGCCCTGTGCTGCTCAGCCTGGAGCAGGAGCCCTCCTGCTCGGCCCCTGGGGAAGGTCGGTGGGGAGGGGGTCAGCCTAAGGCGAGCCCGCAGGGGAGGATGTGTTTGGGACGCCCGCAGTGCCCCGCGGGCAGACGTGTGGCAGGAGCTATATTTGGAAGGTGCCGCTTGGTTCCCTCCCCGGATGCTGCAGCGAGCTGTCCCCAGAGCTGGCCCTGTGTGCAGCTCCCGAGCACCAGCACCCCCGTCCCCGGCCCCACGCCACACTCTGCTCCTTTTTTCCCCCCTGCTTTTCTTTCCTGCGGGCTGTGAAAAGGTGCAGTCTGCCTGTGACCGTTTCTCCTCCCTCCCTTCCCCCTTCCTGCTGGTCAAAACCGCCATCCTGGAACAGCCCGGCGGATTAGTGAAGGGATACCTTTGAAACCGATGCCAGGAAAGCTCCGTGGATCAGTTAACAGGAGAGTATAAAAAGCCGTGCCTGTGTCCCCCCACGCTCCCCCCAGCTCTCTTCCTCCATGTCACTGGCCCTGGCTGCCGGCTCGCCCCTGGCTGGGGGCCTGCGATCCCAAACGTGCTCTCCAGGCTGGCTTGCCTCATTAATTAAAGAAGACAGATTTTTAGCTTCTCTTTCCCTCCCTCTCTCTCTCTCTTCCTTTTTTTTCCTTGGGCTCCTGCTGGGGAAAGTGGAGCCAGTCTTGTGGGGGCAGGAGGAGGACGAGGATGGGCGCCAGGGATTAGAGGTGGCTGATGTGCTCCGCTCCCGGGGCCTGGGACGCCCCGAGCCCGCCTGGTGCCAGCCCAGGGGACGTGAGGAGAGGGCACTCAGCTCCCACACCCACAGTCCTGGGATTTGCAGCAGCATTTGCATCCCCTCCAGGAACATTCCCTCATGGTTGGCTTCCATGAGCATCCTGCCTGTCCTCAGCACCCTGTCTCTGACTCTGGCCCTGCTGGTCCTGCAGGACCCTGGTGCAGCAGGACTGTGGCTGCAGCCATGCATGGGGCTGGACACAGGGGGCAGAAAGCAGCAGCAGTAGGTGTGCAGGGAGTGTGGTACAGCTGTGCAGGTGGTGTGATACAGCCATGCAGTGAATGTGGTACAGCTGTGCAGGGTGTGTGGCACAGGTGTGCAATGAGTGTGCTGTGGGTGCTGTGTGTGTGCAGCCATGCAGGGTGTGCACTGCACCTCTGCAGCGGGTACTGTGTGTGTACAGCCATGCAGGGTGTGTGTACAGCCATGCAGGGTGTGCACTGCACCTCTGCAGTGGATGCTCTGTGTGTGCAGCCATGCAGGGCCAATCCACACATGGTGCAGTGTGTGCTCCCGCTCCAGGGACGGTTCACACTACCAGAGCACTGTTACAATTCACTCCACCTCTGCCTGTGTTGGGGTAGCACAGCTGGGAGCCTGTCCCCAGCACAGGCACAACCCTCCACGTGAGCTCAGGCTGGGAGGCAGCCACCTTGGCACGAGGTGCACGAGGACAGGAGAGCAAAGTAGGGACAACAGGAGCTCCAGGTGGGACCTGAGGGCTGTGCTGTGCTGGGAGCTGGCCCCTGACTCTTCCTGGCTGTGTTGTTCCTCCCCGAGGAGAAGGCCTGGCTGGTTTTTCTGGCTGAGTCATCCCCAGGTCTATGAGCCTGGCTGCAAAATTAAATTCAAAGCTCGTCTTTTTAACACGAAGATCACTTACATCCAGCTGCACGAGCCGCGGCCCCTTTAGGATTTAATAATAAAATGAATGCCCATGACCTGACTGTTTGCTCACGCCTGGATCTTCCTTGATGGATGAACAGAAATTGCTCCCTGGCTCGGGTCATCCGCAGTAAAAATCGCCAGTCGATTGCTGGGCCCTCCCTCGGCTCCGCTGCGTTCAGGGCTCGCCGGCTTCGTTTGGGACCTGGCTCGGAACGGATAATCAATAATAATCAGGCTCGACGCTGTGACGGCACCTTTGATCCGAGGATCTCGGAGCACTTTGCAGCGGATAATGAACGGAGCCCCTCTGTGAGGCAGGCAGGAGTGTCTGCATTTTATGGGGGGAGCGCAGCCCGAGGATGGGCTGACCCTGCTGCTCCTCGGCTCGTCCCGCTCCGCGTCCCGCTTTGGCCTGAGAGAGCGCTCGGAAAGGGATGGTGCCAAACCTCCATGTGGCTCCTTCCCTGGTAGCTTGTGGGTCTGCTTCCTTCACGAGACAGCCTGGATGGCCCTGCTGACAAAGATATTTTTGGAAAAGTCGTGCTGGTTTAAGGCTCAGCGTGGCAGGGAACAGAGCAGCCCCAGGTGAGGTGTGTTCCCCCAGGGACAAGTGATCTCAGGGCTCCTCCACCCCCAAACTGCGGCTCCCCGTGATGGGCTGCAGCACCTCTGTGGCAGTGTGCAGGGTCCAGAGCTGGGGCTGAGGCTGGGGTGTGTCACTCCCAAGCTAAGACCATTCCCAGGCCTGGAAAAAGAGGCTGGCAGCAAGCAGCAGAGCTGTGCAGTCCTGTGTCCAGCCATCCTGGAGAGTGCAGTCACAGGGCTCTGTTTGCTCTCAGGGGTGGCTTGCACAGCCTGAGCCCAGTGATGCCAGCCCTCCTGCTGCACACCAGTCACCCCAGTCCCACGGCTGTGGCCTCCCTGGGTGGCCCCCAGGGTGGCAGCCTGGGGGCTGGCAGCAGGGACCACCTGCACAGCGAGGTGTGCAGGGCTGCTGGCACAGACCTTGGCTAGGGCAGTGAGCTCTGCCCGAGGGAGGGCTGTGTCCCCCACGGCTGGCCAGTGGCACCCAGCTCTGGGGATGTCACCATGTCACCAGCCAGGGTGACATCCTGTTGTTGGAAAGGGCTGTGTCCCCAGTAGCTGGGCAGTGGGGACCGAGGGCATCCAGCTCTGGGGATGCCACCCTTGTGTCCCCAGCCTGCACCCCTTGGCCAAGATCGCATCCTGCCCTTAGAAAAGCGTGTCCCCCGGCGGCCAGCCAGTGGAGGGCGGGGAGGGGCAGCTTTGGGGTTGTCACCCCAGTGTCCCCAGCCCGCACCCCACCAGGACAGGCTGCTCTGCTGGTGTCGCAGCGCCACCCCTTGCCTCCCGGGGAAAGTGCCCGCTGGCTTCATCGCCACTCTCCAGCAATTAAGTGACTAATATATTAATTGTTTCTAATCTCCGCATCTCCAAGGTCACCTGTAAGACCGGGAAAGGGAAACAACCCCCCCTAGGCGATCTCTGTCGCACACCCAAGGGATGAGGCTGCAGCGCAGGGACTGCCCTGTGGACCCCCAGCCCCAAATCCTCCCTGGGAGCGTGGCCATGGGGAGCAGCCCCCGCGGGGAGGGAGGTGGGATGCTGGGTGGGGGATGCTGGTGCTGGCCTGCAGCGGGAAGCACACCCCGAGCTGGCGACGGGCTGAAAATCGAGTCACCGGCTGTCCGTGGGTCCGTCCAGCCGGTGCTCCCACCGCCCGCCACCGCCTCCGCCTTTGTCTCCGGCGCTCAGCCGCGCCTCCAGTCTTCAAAGTGTTAAAACTTTTCAGTGTGTGCTGCAGATCCCTTGCCTGCAGCCTCCTGCCCTGAGTCAAATTAATCATGTACTGGGAAACACAGCAGGCATGTACTAGCCCTGGGCATGGTGTATCACGTACTTTCTGGAATCTGTCACATGGGGAGCTTTCTGTTTTAGGCTCAATTGATCCTTTCTCGGTTTGATACTGTGTTTAATTGTGAGATGGGGCTGTGTGTTTTTGCTTCAGCCGAACTTAAAGGGCCGCTCTTCCCAGCCTTGTTTTCAGATGTCCGCAAGAACAGACCGCCGCTGTCTCCTCACCCAAACAAAAAGCCTTTCTCTCCCCACACACAATATCCCCTCTGTATTGTCCACAACAAAGAGCAGGGCTAAATTAATTTTAGGTCCGGCTCTTTTAATGTAGGGCTGGGAAGGGGAGGTGCTTTTATTGCTGCAGCTGACGGCTCAAACAGGAGAGGCGAGAGGTGGTCTGGGCCACCGGGCACTCCCTGGGCGGTGGGGATGGGGATGGGGATGGGGAGGGGGGATGTCTCGGCCCCCCAGGACACCCTGCCCCCCCAGCCCCCTCAGCTGCAGTGCTGGGTGCAAGGTGAGGTGAGCTGGAGCAGAGCCCAACCGTGCTCCTCACTGCAACATCGCCCCAGGTGGGTGAGAGCCTTCCTGGGCTCTCCCTCCACCTCCAAGGAGGGCTTTCCACCTTCCCTCCACTGGGAAGAGTGGTTCGAGGAGGCTGGGTGGGAGAGAAGGTCCCTGCACTCCAAAAGTGATGTTCCCTGGAGGCTGGCATCTCCCTCTGGCTGGCCAGATAGCCATAGCAGGGCGATTTCTCATTCTGTCTCCACACAAAAGGTTCCAACAGAAAAACAAAAAAACCCCAGAGCATCCCTTTGAAACTGGGTAAAAAGGGAAAAAAATTACATTTTTCCCATGTGCTTTTCCTTCTGAAAAAGTCTTATCTGGAGCAGTGGCTGCGGGCTGCTGGGTGCAGCAGTGTGGAACAGAGCCGTAGGGCCTGGGACAGGGTCTCCTCAGGGTCTCCTCCCCACCCTGGTGGGCACAGTGCCCTGCTGTGGATGTGCCACCTGCCTGCACAGGTGGTCTGTGTGGCTTGGCTGCCACAGGGACATGGCAGGAGGAAGGAAGGGCCACGCAGCCACCAGGTCCTGGTGGCATCTCCAGGATGTGGGATGCGCAGAAAAGTGGGAAGGAGCCCTGGGAAATTGTCAAAATTGAGACAAGGAGAGCTAAGGAGAGCAGGGTGTGGGGAAGGGAGGTGTCTGGTCAGGGAAGTGGGGAGAGGAGGGGATGCCGAGGGGAGTGGAGGATGAGGACAAGGGACCTCAGTTGGGAGAGTCAGGCTTTGGGAAGGGCTACGGCAGCACAGGGGTGTGGGGAGGGGTGGCAGGAGAGGGGAGGGAGGTAGGCTTGTGTGAGCTGGTGTGGTTTTCCACAAATTTAGGCAGAGATGTAGGATTGAAAGGGGAGGGAAAGGTTGTAGACAGCTCAGCTCTGGGTCCTCCCTGTCCTCTTCTTCCCCTTCCCGAGTGGGTGGACGGGGCCGGTCCCACTGCCTGGCCTGTGGGCAGGGCCCTGGCCAGGCCACCGTGGCGAGCCAGAGGCCGTGTGCTGCTCTCTGCCCTGCAGCCCGCAGCTTCTCGGTGGATGGGCAGGAACTTGCTCCTGGGTTTATAAATATTCAGCGCCAGCAAAGCCCATTAATGTTGCATTAGGGCTGTGGATCGGAAAGCCCCAAAGCCAGGCAGCTCCTGCTGCAGCTGCAGCGCGATCCCGGTCCCGCCCATCCCGCTCCAGCCGGGGCCGCCAGGACAACACACGGCTGCAGGAACGTGCCTTTGAAGGGCATCGCCTCAGCCCCCGCCCTCCAGCACACCTGGCACAGGTACAGGACTGGCACAGGTGGAGGAAACAAGGGCGTGGTGTGCAGCTCTCAGTCCCCAAATCTCCCAGTCCCAGGAAATGCCGCGAGCGGAGGCCGAGGGCTGGGTGGGTTTTTTTTGAGTGGGATGTGCTGCGAGCCAGACACGACCCCCTGGGAGAGAAGATCTCCAGATCTGGCCAACTTTTTGGGAGAACAATGGGAAGCCCCTTGGCTGCGGAGTCAAGCTGACTCGGTGTCTTGGGCTGCTCCCTCCATCCGGCACCGAGTTGCATCTCCAGGAATAGGCAGGAACGCGCGTATTAAAACAGAAGCTGGAGAAAGGAGTTACATCTGTGCAAAGCAGCGATCCAAGTGTTACTATCGGGACCAAATTTTCTCACTTCCAGGAGAGCAGCTCTGAATGTGACAGTCTGCAGACTTGGGCATCAGTTCAGCCAGCTAACTCATCTCGCCGGTTCTCGCAGATCCGCCCAGCAGCCGTGTCCCCTCCACCCCAGCAGCGTGCCAGTGAGCCGCAGGGGATGGAAGGAGCAGGAGCCGGCTGGGAAAGGGGGCACACGGGGGGAAGAGAAGGGATAATGCTTTGGAGTGCCAGTGTGGAGCAGGAGAAGCGGGGAGAGGGGCTGGGGAGGCCGGGAGGCGGTCAGGGAACCACTGACACGGTGAGCTCCTGCAGGTTCAGCTCAGCTCTCGGCGATGAAAGGGCCCTACCGCTTGTGCCACTGCGGATGTGTGCGGGCTTGGCTTCCCAAACCTCCGGGCTTGGCTTCCCAAACCTCCCCAGCTCCCGCGGGGCTGCTCCGAAGGCGGCTCCGTGCGCCGGGCCCAGGCTGCTGATAAAGTCAGGCCCGCCGCTGGCCGCCCTGGGGACACCCTCCTCCCGCTCTCCTCGCCCTGCTCTGCCGCTTCCCCACCAACAGAGCCTGCTCCTCCCTCCCAGGGAGGGTCCCAGGGGAGCACACCCCTGCCTGGCGTGCAGAGAGCCTGAGGTCAGGATATATATGCAAAGGATGTCAAGGTCTGGAGGAGAGGAGGGGAGGGCTGAGTCCCTCCGGGCTGGAGCAAGGTTCAGTGGCTCTTCAGGATGCCTGCAGCCTCCCTCCCAGAGGGCTGGGCAGTGCAGGAAGCTGTCTTTGAGCTCCTGGAGGAGAAAAGGACTGAGACAAGAAACTGCTCAAATTAATTTCTGTAGCTCACCTGAAATAGTGAGCTGAGAATAGCAAAAAATAAAAAAAGGATGACAAAAAGGGAGGTGTATTTCATCAGAGATAAGAAATCCATTTTATATCAACAAATGTTAGAGACAATGAGAAGAAGTTGCCTGTCCTGTATAGTTTAGATAGGGAATCATGATGAGATAGGGAAAGGTCATTTAGAAAAGCAGCAAAGAATAGAGGCTTTGCCTGTTGAGAAATAAATTCTGGGAGGAGTATGTTTCCCCAGATTTAGAGATGGGGAAAGATTGAGGATCTGAGGAGTGAAGCACCTGTGGGTAGGCAGTGGGATCTTGGTGCTACACAGCCAAGCAGGTAACTTTGTGTGGATGGAACTGGACTGCCAGTCTTTAGCAAAAGCCCTGGGAACAGAAGAATAGTGAGAAACTCCCAAGGAAGAAGAAAGCCCAAGGCTGCCAGCTGAGCTGGGGTGGCACTTTGGGGTAAGTCATGCTGCAATCTGCCTTGTTGGCTGCTACCCCAGTCAGAAAAGAAGGGTTTGAAATATCCCAAGGTCCATCCCCACTGATTGCAAAAATCATGTTTTGTGACTGGAAATGATGACACCACTGGTGTGTTCTGTTACACACCGAGCTTTGGTGCCACTGGTGCTAAATTGACTCAGCTTTGACCAAAGGGTGCCTCACCTTCCTCCTGCAACTCCTGGTCAAAATCAGGGAGGGGAGGAGGCACAGTGGGTGCACCTGCCTTGAGCTGAGAACCCAGAGTTCACAGCATCACAGGAGGGTTTGATTCCACGGGAGTCTTGTGGGGATCTGGAACTCTGCTGAGCACTTTCAGCTCTGACCTTCACAGGCAGAACTTGGTCAGTGCCTGGGCCAGCCTGACACCTGCCACTGGCAGGGATGCTCCCTGCTTTCCTGTCTTTTGAAATAGGCATTTTATTTATCAGAAATGGCTTTTTGATGAAAGGGGTGGAGGGGAGAGGGGGATCACTTTTTGGGAGTTATTCCACAGAATTGTAGAAGTGTTTAGGTTGGAAGAGACCTCAGCAGTGCCCAGTACAGGGGAACAATCACTGCCCTGGTCCTGCTGGACACACTATTTCTGGTACAGACCAGATGCCTTTGGCCTTCTTGGCCACCTGGGCACTCCTGGGCTCTTGCTCAGCCACTGTTGACCAGAACTCCCACTCAGCAGCTTGGAGGACCTCACATGACACCAATGTGCTACTGGTGACACAGCAAATCCTTCACTGTGGGACCCAGCATCAGCAGCAGCCAGATCTGGGTTGGGAGGCTCCTGCCTGGTCTGTACAGCAGGTGCCATCCAGGAATTTGGGGTCTGCATTTGTGGTGGGGAGGATCTTCTTCAAGGGGACACAGCCTCAAGCTGCACCAGGGGAAGTTCAGGTTGGACATCAGAAAGAATTTCTTCACTGGAAGGGTGGTCAGGCATTGGAAAGGGGTGCCCAGGACAGAGTGGAGTGCCCATCCCTGGAGGTGTTCAAGGAATGACTGGATGTGGCACTCAGTGTTCTGGGCTGGTTGATGGGCTGCTGGTCAGTCAGAGGCTGGACTTGGTGATCCTGGAGGTCTCTTCTTCTTGGAGGTCATTTCTTGACCACTTCCAGGATGGTGATTCCACCACTTGCCTGGCCACCCTAATCCAGTGAAGAAATTCTTCCTGATGTCCCACCTGAACCTCCCCTGGCCCAGCCTGAGGCTGTTCCCTCTCCTCCTGTCCCTGTCCCTGTCCCTGTCCCCTGGGAGCAGAGCCTGACCCTCCCTGGCTGCACCTTCCTGTCAGGGAGTTGAGGAGAGTGAGAAGGTCCCCCCTGAGCCTCCTTTGCTCCAGGCTGAGATCCTCCAGCTCCCTCAGTCACTGCTGGTGCTCCAGACCCTTCCCCAGCCCCGTTCCCTTCCATGGACACACTCCAGCCCCTCAATGCCTTTCTCAGAGTGAGGAGACGACACAGGAAGCAGCACAACTCAAGGGAGAGGTTTCCAGAGGCTGAAGGAACAACCTCCAAACCCCAAGAAATCCCCTTGGGAATAACCCAGGGAACCCAGGGAATAAGCTGATCATCTGCGGGGGCAGGGAAGGAATTTGTCACCATCTGCCTCTTGTCTCTGCTGTGGGGAGCAATAAGCGAGCGAGGAAGGGAGGATTCAGCAGTGTTATTAGGTGGAGAACGGCATTATTCCCCCTGTCTGCACCGTATAAATGAGTGTGTATTTTTCATAATGGGGGAATACATGCAGGGAGAGAGAAAAAATGTTTTAAAAAAGAAAGAAGCAAAGGGGGGAGGGGGGAAATGAATCGATATAACAGAAGCATTAGGGCACTCAGGGGAGTGTTTTACTGGGGCCATTAATATACTTCTCAGGTGGTAAAAGCCACTTAGCCTTTAAAAATGATAATGAAATGTTAACTACCCAAAGCATTATTGCTGAGTCACGGAGAGCCAGGCAGCCCTTCAGCTCCCATCTGATCGAGGGGTGCTGGCAGGGCTCTCCCGGCACGTCCCGCCTCCCGCACCCGCAGCGCCGCTCCCGGCAGCCCCGCACGGCTGTTCCAGCAGGGACACCCTGCCAGCCATGCCCCTCGCCCAGCTCCTCGCCCCCCGGCTCCGGACCGTCCCTCCGGCCCCGGGACATCCCGCGGGAGAAGCTCCCGCCTGCGCGGCGGTTTTCGACCCCTGAGAGGGCAGAGAGAGGCGAGGAGGAGCATTCCCAAAAGCTGCAGCCACGCTGCTTCCAAGCCAAAGGGAGCAAGGTGGGAAGGCCACCACCTCTTACAGGGACCCGTGCACAAGGATGTTTTGACGGGAAGGCTGCAGACACCACGGTCTCCCGTGGCTGCAGAGGATCCCGTGGTGGGGAAGCTCAGGATCACGAGTGCCATGAGTGCCCAGCTGCTGAGCCAGTGCAGGGGTGTGATGTGCAGGGACATGAGATTCCCTCTGGGCTCTCAGGAGATAGCACAAAGCAAGGCACAGGGTGGATTTTTAGTCTACAAACCCTCGGTGACTGCAGGTACCTGGCTGGTAGCACCCTAAACCACTCAACCAGCATGAGATCCTGGACACTCCTATGCTGATGAATGTGCAGAGTTTTGGAGGCACTGGGCACCCCCAAATTACTGACCAGCCCTGGAAACTATGGGGGTTTTCACACAAATTCTGTGTTCTTGTCAATGGGAGAAGTGGAGATTCATCCTGCAAGGGGGCAGGAATTCTCATTTCTCATCTTTTATGTATCTCTGACTCTTGTTTGATTGTGAAGGGCCCAAACAGCCCCCCACGGTGTCACACGAGGAAATTCAACAGGCTGGCATGGTCCAGTGAGCTGCAGTGTGAGATGAAGGTCTTCTCCTAGGACGATTCAGTGCCCAAGCAGAAAATTAATTTCCTTCCATCCATCTGTGTATGACCCAAACCCTTCCCTAGTCAGGGAGATTATGAAGTTTTTTCACGAATGTGGATTGAAAGCCAGAGGTAGCTGTGAAGGATGCTGGAGGAGGACTGAGCCTCTGGGGGGACAGGGAGCAGCTTGGCTCCTGGAGGCACACCATCACTCTCATCCACTGCACCAGCTTCAGGCACTACTGGAGACCTATTTCCAGGGAATTTTTTTACTTGGGTGAGTTTTCACCTCTGTTAGGGAGGGACTGGCAACACCCGAAGCAACCAAACACCTTCCTTTACCCCTCTTAGCCCCACACAGGGCAGCAGGATGCATTTGGGAATGCTGGCTGTGGCACAGATCCTGGTAACTGCAGCGTGCAGGGCACAGTTAAGGATATTACAAAAGAATGTCTGGGACTCTTGCACACTGCTGAGCAGGCTGTGAGTGTCCCCAGCCGTCCTGGCTTGTCTGAGGCTGCATTTCCCCAGCAGCTTGTGGGGGAGGGTCCTGTTCACCAGCATCTCTCTGGGAATGCAGAGGTCAATCTGCCCTGCACACGATGCCCGTCCTCTTGGAGCCCAGGGAAGGGCAGTGCAGTGGCAGCTGGTGCTGCATGCCCAGCTCTGTACCTGGGAGGGGGAGATGAAGGAACAGGAACGCTTCCCACCTCCCTTCCCTGCCTCACCTCCGCTCTTCATCCTCTTCCAGGGGAGAAATCAGCAGGAGGCAGCTCTGATCTCTGCCGGTCCTGCTGGGACCCACCCTGGCAAAGCCCGATGTGCACGATGGAGGCAGAGACATCCCCATGGAGCCTCCAGCCCGGCGAGCCCAGGGCTGATGTACAACCCTGCATTCCTGCCCCGGAGCAGGGGCTGTGCCCCAACCCCTAACCCAGAGAGAACTGGCTTTCCTTTGTGCTCTGCAGAGAGCCTGCAGGTACAGCGAGAGGGCATCTGGAGGGCATCTCCTTCCAGCGTGGCACTCCTGGAATTAAAGGACACAGAGGGCTCTGGCGGCTGCTGAGAGAAGCGGTTCTCAAACCGCGGGTCACGCCGCGCCTGAAGTCGTCGGGGAGCTGCTAAATGGGTCACGCAGCTCCGCGGGCTCCGGCAGAGCCTGGCCACGGGTGTGCGTGGGCAGCCCTGCCGCTCCCAGCCCCGCTGTCCCGAGGGCAGGAGCAGCCCAGGGAGCAGCCCCTGGCCCCAGTGGCAGCGGCAGCCCCACTGCTGAGAGCGACGCAGCCGCCTTGCGCTCAAGTGCTTTATCCCCAGCGCCCGCTGTGAGCGAAATTGCCTGGGATCAGGTGGTGCGAGCCAATTTTTCTCGCAGCAGGGGCTGCAGGTAAAGCACCTCGGTGGAGAGGAGCTTGTGCTGCTCTGAACTTTTCTGTTGCCCGCCTGAACTCGGGGAAGAGGAGAAGGGATATTGTGTGCACTCAAGCAGAAGCGGAGAAGATGCCAAGAGAGGAGAGAAGCAGATGGAAAAGACAGAGAAAGCTCAAGATGAGGAGAGAGCAGGAAGGAAGGAGCAGAGGAAGGATAAAGCAAGAGGGAGGTGAGAAAAGAGCTGGAGCTGGGATGCCACAAAGCAGTGGCCAAGGCAGCAAGAGAGCTGCATCTTCTCTTTCTTGTCCTACAAACCAGACACAGACGTGGCAGCAGCTAATCTTCCTGGCTCGTGAACAAAAGGATTCTTTTCATGCCAGTAATCCAAGAGCTGCCATGCCACGGCTCTCCCAGCTCATCTGCTGTGAATGCACTTCTGTGGCGTCCAACTGAACGGGTTAGCAAAATAAAGACAGATGGCCACGGATTAGCTCTAACACTTCTTCTGTATCACAATGCAATCACTGCAGTCTTCTCCACTGCCTCCTCTCAGGACAGTTTGCTTGTGCTGCAGCTGTGCAGCCACCCCCAGTTACACACAAGTGTCCCAGCTCCAGTTCCAGCCACAACCCTGCAAGCAGGAGAGGTTTGCCGTGGTTGTTGTCTTTGTTTCTTGGGAAACCCATCCTAGGAAGAGGCTGTGCTCAGAGGGAACCTCTGCACTGAGAGGGGATTTCTTCAGGGCAGACTCTGAGGCACATGGTAATGAAGGAGATGCATTGATGAGCAGCATTTTTAACACCTAGACCTATCATCCCTAAGAGTGGGGCAGGTGGTCCATTGAATGATAAGGCAAATATATCAAGAAACAAAGATGGGGGGGTTGATGCCACCTCTTCACAAGTCAACAAGAAGACTTCTTGTCTTCTTCATTTTGTCCAAGTCAGGCTGGCTGCAGATGTAGAGCTTACAGTGAGCCCAGGCCCAGGTGATGTGACAGGAACATGCATTTCTGTGGGAGACAAAACGTGCTGGAGACAGCCTGGCTTTGTTTAAATTGTTAAACCACTTTCCCTCTGGTTTTCCAGCCAGGAGCTATGTGGGAATTCTAGCATGAAGTCTCATAAAGAGCTGATCTTTACAATTTTGTTGGTAACTATCCTTTCCAACTGCACAAGTTCTTTGGGCTGAACTATCTCCCCCAACAAGGGAAATGTCATCCTAAGATCTCAGTGGGGCCTGTCTAAGCTCAGTTTTACAGGGTTTGGCATCTCTGGTGCTTCTGGTAACTTCAGGGATACCCAGGTTCCTCGGGGTGGACACATTTCTGTGCTGCTGAAGGAGCCTCCTGATCCTGTTCAGGCAGTTCATGGGACATCTTCACTTCTGACCCTGTGATTTGGGAAACCATCCCTTCTGAATCCTCATCCAGGATCACCACATGACCCAGCAGTCCCATTTTGTCAAGAAGATGCATTTTCCCATGCGACTGAATATTTCTTAGAAGTCCTGCCAGGTACAGTTCAACCAATTTATCTGTCACTGGTCACCTAGAGCTCATATAAACAAAAATGACCAAGAAACTTGAAACCCTTGCTCCCTGAAAAACATTGAGACATAGTTAATGCTCTTGACAAGGAGTTATCTTGTCTCTGCAATGTCTTTGTAATTATCCAGTTTATTTACAACCTATAAGAAAGATAAGGCTCCAGGCAGCCTGATTTGGTCTTTAAATTAGCCCTGCTTTGAGCTGGAGGATGGAGCAGATGACTGCTCAAGGTCCCCTTTCAACTCCCTCTGTAAGTGAAGATCCCACTGGGATGCTCTAACCTTGCAGCTGGGTCCAACAGCTCGGAGCTGAACCTGCCTGATGGATGTTCTGAGTGTCCTGTCCTACCTGCCTGTCTGCCTAATCAAACTATGCTCCTCAGTGTGGCCAGGGACATCCTTATGGATGTCCTTTGCTATTTCCATGGATTTTCCTGATAATCTTATTTGTGCCTGAAAATAATCCAGTTTGTTCCAGGATGCACTGGAATCGTGTGCTGGGTTCAGTTCTGGGCCCCTCACTACAAGACACACGTGGAGGTGGTGGAGTGTGTCCAGGGAAGGGAATGGGGATGGGAAAGGCTCTGGAGCACAAGGCTGGTGAGGAGTGGCTGTGGGAGCTGGGGGGTTCAGATCCCAGAGCAGCAATGGAATGAGGAGTGTGGGAGCACCTCTGCCACCCATCACACCTGCAGGAAAATCCTGAGTGAACAGCAATGAGATCGTGGGTGGTATGAGGTGAAAGCTTTGGGAAAGGGAGGTGACCCCTGACATGAGCTCTGACAAAGCCCTGGTGCCCTCTGCACTGAGGTGTGTCCATCCAAGATGAGAGGGAATGAGGCTGGTAGGAGCTTGGCCCTTGCTGGAGTTGCACATTCCTGACAGGCTGAGCAGTTCTTTGGGAATGGCTGCTTGAAGCAGGGCTGTGTGCCACCCCCTGCCCTCTGGGAGAGGCACTGGCAGAGCAGAGGCAAAGGTGTGCTCCCAGCAGAGCTGCCAGTGCTCTTGCTGAGTAGGAGCCTCACTGCAGCACCAGGGACCAGCCCACCTTGCCAGGCAGGGACAGTGCAGGCTGAGATCTTCACTGGACATCTACTGCTAATGATATTTTTTCCTCAAGGAGCCAGAAATCAGAATTATACATCCCAGAGCCCAGCCCAGAAGGGACAAACACTTCCATCACCACGACAGCATTAGGAGCTTGCCCTGAGCAGGGCCAGGACACCACTGGAAACGCTGGGGAAGCAAAACATCAACCAACCTTCCACAGCCTGAACTTCTTCAACACAGAGCAAGGCATGTTTCCCCACGTAAAATGTAAGACTTGTTCCTTTCCTGCTGGCATTATGAGCTCTGCCAAAGCCAGGCTGAGCGGGCAGCCTGGATTTTGACACTTCTTGTCTTCAGGGCGCTTGAGGTTTTTTTGCAGCCTCCTCTTTGTGTTTGCTTTTTCCTTGTGCAAGGTGGAATTGGACAGGCAGCCAAGCAGCAGGCGCCAAGCGTGTGCTGATGACAGCCTGCCAGGGCGGCCCGGGCTCCTCCAGGATGCTGACAACAGACAAGCCATTATCACCCCTCCCATGCCTAGGAAGGGTCTTGCCAGGGGTGATTGCAATCACAGCCCTCAGCACAGCTTTCCCTGCGAAGCACACACAGCTTTTAGGGATGTGGTTTGACTGTGGGAACCAGCAACTGCTCCTCTTGCCACCTGACCTGCTCAGAGGCTGCTCCCAGCTGCTCTGTCCCCCCTTTCTGCTTCCCATGGCATTACCTCTCCCCAGAATGATGCCCTCCTTACTTTGCTGCCCTTTGCCACTATTGCCAAGGTGAGCCAGCCATAAGAGCCTGGCACTTTGGACAGCTGTGTCCTCCTCAGGAGCAGCCAGTTTGCTTGGCTCTGCTCTGCAGCTCCCTTCCCATGCACCCCAAAACAAAAGGCAGTGGCTGCTGTTGATGCTGCAGGTGGTGATTCAGCCCCTGCCCTGCCAAGGCCTCCCTGGGGACAAACACCTGGATCCTGCAAGGGAAACTGGAGCCTCCAGCACAGGGCTCTGCTCCTGGTTATGGCCATGGTCACTCAGTTTGTAATCAGCTTGGGAGGAGTGGGGAAGGGGGAAGAAAAGGGGCATTGAGGTGGACAGAAACCTGGAAAGGTTCATCCACAGCAAAACCATGGAGCTGCAGCAAGCACAGGATCATCATCTTCATAAACCTCCTAAGGCAGTGCTGCAATTTGCATCTGGATGTGTTTCATTCCCTATCAATGTTCATTAGCAGCTGCCCAGCACTAAGCTCCCTGCTTGGGAATAATTAGTCCCTTTCTCTGAAGGTCATGGCAGTGCTAACATCACACCTTCCCTTTCTCTGAATGTGCAGACAGTTGGATTCTGTGAGCATCCATTGAAGTGTCCCTGTGAGAGGTGCCCAGCACACACAGGCAGTGGGGCAGCACAGACAGCCAGCTTGGTGCTGCCAGGGCTTATTTTACAGCAAATATCAACGTTGTATGACAACTTTGCTGCTTGAGCTGCAGACAGCAGAGGTCTGGAAAAGAGGGGGAAGAATGGAATAAACCTGAGGCACAGTGTTCTGCTTGAGTTTTTGCTTCTGTTGTAAGCTCAGGCCTCTTCATTCAGTCATTCACGGACAGAACAGCGGCTCCAGGACAGGGTTTTAGGTGGCTGGGTCACCATAACTCTTCCCTGCCCTCGAGCCCGTGGGCTTGAGCACTGAAAAGTAATTTTCAGTGACTCATGCACCAGTGTTAGCCAGCCAAGGGAGCCCCAGGGGCTGCGTCAGCTTTGAAGAGACTGCAGAGAACAGCCTGTGCAAATGGGGGCATGGGAGCTGCTGCCCCACAGCAGAGTGGCCTCCTGCTGGGGTTGTGGCCAGCTTGGGGAGGCTGCTGCTCAGCCTCCCACGGGAGGGGAACGCTCCACTTCCAGCTGTGGATCAACTGCTGTCCACCCGTGGGCACAGAGCTCCAGTGTTGCTCTGAGCTGCCTGGTGGCTGTGCCTGTGTCAGGAGGCAGAGGGAAGGTGTGTGGCAGTCCCTTTGAGGTGTGAACTGCCTGGCCACGCTGCACTGAGCAGGACAACTTCCACCTCCCGTGCCTGGGCAGCCTCTGGCTCCGGGCCACAGCCGACACCTCTGTAGGACGTGAACTTGGCCACCTCTGCCGGGTGCCTCTGGCTGCCCTTGAGAATTCCTGTGCTGCAATGTCTCCTCTCTGACTTGTGGCCATCCCTCCTGGCTCCTCCAGCTCTGCCTGCTGTGGTTACTCCCTGTCTCAGGTGTGCTGTGCAGGATGAGAGATTCTGGCTGAGAAGAGCCACAGCAGTGTGACTTTGGCCAGATCTCTGACACTTCATCAGGGCACTCTGCTTTGTTCTCCATGAATTTCATGCAAATTACCCTCAGGGCATGGTAAAAGGTCCTCCTTCGGGTCAGGGTGCTGTTCTGCCAAACCCAGCCTAATTTTATAAAGAACAATTTCCAGCACAGACAAAAGCCAGGATCCAGCTCTGAGGTCTAAGCACAGGAAGAATGTGGAGCTGCTGGAGCCAGTCCAGAGGAGGCACCAGGATGATCAGAGGGATGGAGCAGCTCTGCTGGGAGGAAAGGCTGGGATTGTTCAGTCTGGAGAAGAGAAGCTTTGGGGTGACCTCATTGAGTCTTCCAAAGGGAGCCTGCAAGAAAGATGAAAAGACAATTTACAAGGGCCTGGAGTGACTGGACAAGGAGAAATGGCTTCCCACTGACAGAGAGTGGGTTTAGAATAAATATTAGGGAGAAATTCTTTCCTCTGAGTGTGATGAGGCCCTGGCACAGGCTACCCAGAGAGGTTGTGGATGCCCCATCCCTGGCAGTGTCCAAGGCCAGGTTGGACAGGGTGTGGAGCACCCAGGGACAGTGGAAGTTGTCTCTGCCATAGCAGGGGGTTGTAACAAGATGATCTTTAAGGTCTCTTTCCACCCAAACCAGTCTATGGTTGTATGAATATGGCCTTTGTGTAAATATGATACAGCAAAGCTTTGTTACACTGGAGTAACCTGCTTTTTAAAACTTTAAATAAGGGAATAAAGTGTAACCTGGAGCCATTTCAAACTCCCAGGCAGACAGGTAGCTGTTTTACTTGATTGAATCCATGCAGAGAACATTTCTTATTAAACAGACAAGAGCTACTCTATCTGTTAAAACCTTGCATGAAGGTGAAGCATGTTTTGGTGTCTCTGCAGAAGGCTGCATGCTCTGTTGAGACAGGGACTGGCTGTATTTTGTGTTTTATGCAGCACCTAGGAAGGCTGGAGTATAAAATCCAGCAGCTGCAGTGCCTGGTGTGGGATGCCAGTGCACGCACAGCATCGTAGATCAGTGCAGCTGTGGGTCACTGTGGGATGACTTGATGATGAGAGACTTGCATAGGAAATGAGAGAAAATAATCAGGCATTGAGTGCTGGCTGCTCCTCTCAGCCCTGCTCTGGCCACAGGTCACTGTCAGCAGCTGAAGCACCGATGGCTGGTGGGGAGCTCTGACCCAGCACCAGCTCTGGGCTGTCCAGGCGTCCTGGACTGGTTTCTGTTTGCCTTTTTTGAGGTGGTGTGATGGGTAACACATTAACAGGACACCTGTGATCCACAGGATGCTCTGGGCTGAGCAGCCCCATCCTATCCCACTGCAGCTCCCTTTTCTGTGCATGGGGTCAGGTCTCCAGCTATTGCATCCTGTGGAATATCATCATCTCTAATGTGCCTGCTGAACACTTTGGAATTGATCATTGGCTACAACTCCTGTTGATGGCTTATTTCAAGCTCTGCATCCAGCTGATCTGGCCCCCCAGGAAAGACACTGAGGTGCTGGAGTGAGTCCAGAGAAGGGCAATGGGGCTGGTGAAGGATCTGTGATTCTGTGCTACAGCTGGGCATTTCTTGTTCTTCAGGCCCAGAGGTGCAGATCTTCCTTAGCCTAGGAACAACCTACCCCTCACTCCCCAGCCTTCCCTCATGTCTCAGGCTTCCCCTTCTTGTATTCCCCAGCTCAGGCCCTCAGGATCACAGCTCCAGGAAGGGTTGGAGTGTTGCAGGGAAGTGCTGAGGGTGCCCAGCTGGCAGAATTTTTCACCAATCCATTAATGGCTTTTAAATAAAGGCTATTTCATGTGGTTCTCAGGTAAGAACCAGTGGAATAGTACAGCACAGTCCATCCCAATCCTCTCAAATCCATGTGCCTCTGAGCCCCACTGAGAGAAACCCCAGAGCCTCTCATGCAGCCTTCTCCCAGCCAGCTTCCCATATCCACTCATTTCTCCTATTTCCCCTTCTTCTGAGGACTCACTTTGTCCCTGTAGGGTCATGGTTGTGTGTCTGGGTCTTTGCTGTAATTTCAACCAGCTTCTGATTCTCAGACTCTCAAAAAGAAAGGCAAGACCAGGCTCTCAGACCCATGCTTTGTTCTGTACACACTTAAATAAGCCCAAAATTTTATTGCCAACTTGTTCAACACATTTTGCCTGTTCCCAGTCCCATCCTGACCTCAGTGTCTCCTGGGTCCTTGCTACCCCCAGGTCCTTCCTCTGCATGAAAACACACTGGAGCAACAAATTCCTTCCTACATATTTAAACACCACTTGGCCATGACCAACTCATGGCAGCATTGACTTAGAAAGATTTATTTAAATTCATTGAAGGGTGAAGGCAGTGCCCACCAATCTGATAGCAGAGTTTGATTTTCATGGATGTGGGATCTGTGATTTAATAGGTTTTCCAGGCACCGTGGTACAACAGTTCTCCTTCAAATGCAACAGGATTGGGGAGCTGACCTCTCCTCTGTGGCTCTGAATGCTTCCCCTCAGTTCCTGTGCTGGTAATACAGAGCCTGAATATTTCACCATTATTGGAAGATAGTTTAATCCTCTTTGTAACTTGGCAGAGCAGATTAGAGTTTCTTCTATATTAAATTAGAGGCTTCTCTAAAGCATCCTAAAAAGAGCTCATTTCATTAGCATGCTGTTGATTTATTATTTATAATGACTGTTTACAAAACAGCCTGCGAAGATGACGAGGCCCCAGTCAGGTGACTGCATATTTCTACAGGCAGATCCAGCCCTCCAGAGCAACCTGCATGCCTGGGCTCTGCACAAAAAATTAGCTGCTGATTAGAAGTGATTTGCAAGGAGAGTTTAAACATGCTAATCCAGCCCTGGTTGGAGGAATGTTGTTGTGATGAAGCTCATGGGGGACTTTAACGGGGGCTTTCAGTGGTGTTTGCCATGGGCTGTCCATGTTTGCTTCTTTCTCAGGAGCATGGAATCCCAGAATGGGTTGGGCTGGAAGAACCTTAAAGCTCATTTAATTCCACCCCCTGCCATGGGCAGGGACACCTTCCACCATCCCAGGCTGATCCAAGCCCTGTCCAGCCTGGCCTTGGACACTTCCAGGGATGGGGCAGCCACAGCTTCTCTGGGCACCCTGTGCCAGGGCCTCCACACCCTCCCAGGGAAGGATTCCTTCCTAATGACCTTGGTGAGGCAGGAATTGGTGCAGTCCCACATTGCCCCTTCCTGTTCTCCTCCTCTGAGCCATCCATTCAGTGGACTGCTCCCAGAAGTTGTCACCAGCTCCTGACCCTCCCCAGGGGTTGTGACACAGCCTGTGAGCCCCAGGCAGCAATGCCACCATCAAGAGTTTGGCTGATGTTGCAGGTGCTTTTGTCTGAAGGAATCAGACTGGGCTGGGCTCCTCTTTTGGGAGCAACTTTCTCTTTTCTTTGTTCTGCACTTCTGGTAACTTCTCTTTCAGAGTGTGGCTCAAAAAATCGCACACAGGCAGCATCCCTTGGCCTTCAGGGGGAAAACACCCTTCCCAATCCTACACAAAAAGGCAGAAATCTGACAGAGAGAAGCCAGAGATGTCTCCTGAAGCTGGGCTTTCAACACTCATCCCAGAGGCAGGAGGTCCTGGCTCCTCCAGGAGGACTGTGCACTCTCTGCAGGGCTCATAAAGCCACATCAGCTGCTAAGTGGAAGTAAAACAAGAAGTCGTGGCTGTTGCTAAATCACAAATCTTTCATGCAGAACTGAGAAAATGCCTCCCAATAAGTGTGGTTTGTTGGGATTTTTTGTTGTTTGTTTGTTGTTTTTTTTTTTAAGAGAACATAATTTTCCAGTCAGGTGATAAAGGATTTGGAACAACACTGCTTCAGCACAATATTCTCCTCTACATCAGTTTTTCTCCAGAGGAAGCTCTAAGAGAAGTCTTCAGACTGCATCCAGGTCTGGAGTCCTCAGCACAAGGAGGACATGGACCAGCCACGGAGATGCTCTGAGGGCTGGAGCCCCTCTGCTCTGGAGCCAGCCTGGGAGAGCTGGGGGTGTTCACCTGGAGAAGGGAAGGCTCCAGGGGGACCTCAGAGCCCCTCCCAGTGCTGTGAGGATCAGAGGGCTCACTGCCCCTGCCACCTGCACCTCTTTGTCCTGTGCACTCTTGGGGCAGCTTGTAAAATGATTCCATGCAGCTGCAGAGAGATCCACCTCATTTAATCAACCTGCTGAAATCCCAGGTGGTCCTGAAAAAGCAGCTGGATCCAGTCCTTTTTTCTGAAATGTGATATCTGAATTCAGCTTATTGGATGGATCTGCTCTGCTCCATCTCGGACCTCAGGTTCCTGTGTCTGTGCTGGGCTAGAGGATAATTTTTGCTGCCTCCAAACACACCTCCAGAACTGGTTGGAATTCCAGGATCAGCACAGCCTTGCTTTGCTCTCTTCTGAAATGAGGGTCTTAGCATGTTCAGTGGCATGTAACTGAGACATAAAGCACTTGGATGGGCAATCAAGGGCAGCACTTTCCACACAGGTACCTATGGCTCTGTGAGCTTGAGACAGAACAGGGACTCGGGGCTTTTTGTGTCAGACAGATTCATGTTCTCAAGCCAACAACCCCTCTCCTGCACTGAGAGGCTTCATTTGATTTTCTCACCCCCCTGGGGAAGGCACTGGGTTCTCCCATTCCTGCCTTTCAGATGTGCCAGGTCACACTGGGGTCAGTTCTGCCACGGCCACGCTGCTCTCGCCGTGACACGGCACGTGGGACATCACCTGCTGTGGCAGCTCTGGCACCTCCTGTGCTGGGAAGGACTCCTGTCAGCTAAGGATGGGTAGAGGATCAGCAGCTGGGGAGGCACAGCTGTCCAGGGGTTTTGCCTCCTCTTTTTGGGTGACAAATTGTTTGTGAGCGGGTCCAGGCCTGTGTGCCCTCATCCTTTCAAAGTTGTTCCTCCACCCTCCCATCCATCCCCTTTATTTCTTCATGTGCTGAGTCCCCTGGTTTTTGGCCCCTGTGTGGGTTGTAGGGTAAAGCACTACCCCTCCAACACCCTGCATCTAATGAATTCCCAGGAGGTCACATCTGCTCTGTCTTGCTCTGCTGGGCTCACAGGAGCCTAGAAGATTTGCCTCTAAGCACCAACCTTGTCACTTCTGAGCTACTCAAGAACATTTACTGTCATCAGCACAGGGGTGAGGCAGCCCTGTTCTTCCTGAAGATGTTCTCCCTTACAAGAGCTGGTACGTTTTTGCAGCAGGGAAACCCCAAACCACACAAACACACACAAAGTTCTTTTGTGTCTCTTTTTATTTGTTGTTACTGCTGCTGTTGTTTTTCCAAACCTGAAGGATGAGTGGTGCATCAGAACGGGAGGAAATGGCCACACTGAATGGTAATAACTGGATTAAGAGATTCAGTAGCAGACTCTCACCTATGCTGTTTATAATGCAGATTAACTATTTAATCCATCTGCATCTCCAGCTTCAATTCTCTACTCCCCTTGTCTTGCTTTCCCCTGACCTCCTCGCTCACCCCCTCCAGCCCTTTGCTGCTCCTGGTAGCTGGGTCCCTCCGGTGCCCTCCTCCCCACAGCTCTGCCCACAGCCCTGGCTCGGCTGCCTCTGCTCAGTTGCTCGTGGGAAGTCTCCAAAGTGAGAGCTGTGTGCTGGTGCTGCCTGGCCAATGAGCCCGACAATTGCTCGGTCTCTGGGAGCCGCTGTAATGAGCACAGTGGAAGGGATGATTAATCAGGAAATGGTAAAGAAAATACTTATAATGAAGCACTTGAATTTCTGGCTTTACTGGGGGGTGCAAACTCACAAACAAGGTCATGGAAAAGAAATCCATCGAGGAATTGAGGATGACTAAATACAAGGACTTTAACTCTGGGTCAGGAAGTCTCTAAGCCACAAACAAGTGCAGACTGGAAGGATATCATGGGGAAGTGTTTGAGCAGGATCAGGCTGTCCTGTGTATTGGTCAGTGCTGGGCACAGGTGCTGAGCCTTTGGACCACTGTGTCACACCACAGCCGTGGCATCATTTACCAAATTTTGACAGTGGGGACAGAGAGTGGCCCTTGCCATGTTCCATGAGATGGGGAGATCCTGCACTCTGCACTGACAGAGCAGGCTTCTCATCCTCTTCCCATTGGAGTTTTTCACATTCTCATTTTTTTCTCTCTGTTATTGAATCCACAGAGATGATATGATGGTTTGTTAAAAACCCCAAATACATCCCTGAGCTGCAAAGACTGTTTTCAAATAATTTTAAAGGGGCATCTGCCACAAAGGGCTGAGGGTGGTTTTTACAGCACATACCAGCCTCTGGCTGGGAGGAATAAGCAGCATTGCTGATAAGCTCATTTGATAAAGCCTTTGCTGGGCACTGCAGATGCAGGCTAAGTCCAGCCTTTAATATCTGTCCCAGTCCCATAGGCAGTGCTCTCAGGCAGGGCTGCCAGGAATTATTGTAACCCTGTCTACATCTCAGGCAGCTTTCAGTGAGCCCTGACAAGTCCTCACCGTGTGGTCTTACATGTCACAGCTGTCACTGACCTGGCCATAGATCACCAGCTGATACCCCAGCAAATGCAAGTTGGCACCACGGTTTCACAGGCAGCACAGACCCTTTTTGCAGCTCCATGGGCTTCTGGTGTCCTGTATTGTTGAAGCAATGATTAAATCCCACATAATTGTTCCAGCTGGTCACTTGACCACAGAAGATGTTTTCTGTTGGAAGCTGCTGACGTTGCCCCATGAGATTCCACGCTGGGGCTGGGTTAAAACAGCCTTCATGTCCATGAGCTCAGGAGAAATAATGGATGGCAAGGAGCTGTTCAAGGAAAGGAAAATGGGGTGGGGGAGTGTGTGGCCTCATCTGTCTGCTAGAAAAGGCACAGGATTGCTCTGTCCCCTGGTCCTCACACTGCTGGGTCTCTGGAGAATCACGCTGGGCTTGGGTGCTGCTGATTGCCAGGCTACACTAACCTAGCTAACAGCTGATGTCTTACCAGCTCTCATGGCATCCTGTCAACTGAGGAATTGAGAAGGGAGAATCTGGGCTCAGGGTGTTTTCAGGACATGCAAGACATGTGCCACTTGAAATGTGGCTCATCTCCCTTCTGAGCCTGAGCAGAGATGAGTTAAAGCCTGGGATCTGCACTGGGTTGCATCCCAGACCCCGAGATTTGAAACCCAGGGCCCACAGCTCCTTTTGTGCTGCACTGGAGGGAGATGGTGGTTAAGGTCACCCCTGGAGATGGCCTGAAACCAAGGAAAGGAGCTCCTAGTGACCCCTCTGTTTAACACCAGTCAGAGCACAGCTTTCCAGTTTACCCTCAGGCTGGGCTGAAAGATCCTGAAGGAAAAAAAATTGCTTTTGGGTTCTGCACGACTTGAATTCAGCAGGAATGTTTGAAAGTCTGGTGGACACCAGGCTGTGTCTGCAGGAGCACAGGGGCACTTCCCAGCCCTTCCATCGTGGTCCCTGCACAGTCAGCACTTTCCTCCACTGCTGACCTGGAGGTGGCAGAACCTCGGGGCTGCCCTGAACGTGCTGCTGGTCCAGAAGACGTTAAACCGTTATCTCTGTGTCTCACTCCATCAACATTTTTCCAGTCTGTATTAAAAATCCTACTATGGTGTTTTAGCACAAAAGGGGAAAGAAGAGAACCTTCTATGTTCAGGACATTTGGGACATCACTAGAATTTCATCCATCTGTGATTGGCCCTCAGACCGTCATACTCAATTTATTTCTCAGCCAAAGTTTTTCAGCCATCTGCTCAAGTGGAACAGCTTCCAGCATTTATTCCCAATAGTGCTCCTCTGAGGGAGCACATGGATTTTCTCCAGTACGACAGCATCACTATTTTCCAAAAAAACCCTCAGCCCAACCCCGCAGTGACTGGCGGGGAGCCCTCCCTGCTCTGCACCCCGACCTTGAATTTTAAGCAATTGATCAAGAAAACAGAGAACAGTTTCTCTTCCACTCAGGACCACCGTGACTGATGTTTTTTAAAGGGCTCCTCTGCAGAGATGTTAATGAGGTCGCCTTGGATACTCAGCTTAAAACGGTGTCGCTTCAGCTTCTTTTATGTCAGCAATCAACAACAACAAAAAATACACAACAACCCATCAGTGGATCTGCTCGAGGAGGGGTGGGGGACTCCTGGCAGGTGACTGGAGCAGATAGCGATTCACAGTCCACCTGCTGCCAGCAGTTCGGTGCTGAGCCTCTCTGATTGTCTACTGGAGCATCAGCACAATGATCTCCATAATTATTATCTCCTTAAATTGAAAAAAAGGGAAAAAAAGGCAGATTAGAAAAGCCTGATTTTTTTCAGCCGTCCTATTGAAAGTGCCCCAGGAAAGGACTTCAAATTGGGAGTAATAGGAGGTTCAGGGACAGTCAGGGAAATAAAAGCAGTTTCTCTGTGTGACAGAGAAGAGGCTGTATGTTCTTAGGGAATTGTTTGCAGGGCTGAGACCCACTTGCATTATTTCTGCTTAATGAGTTACCATCCATCAGCTGAGCTGCAAGGGTGGACCATGTCCAGGTTTAAAAAGCAGGGGGAAAAACACCTGAGGCAGCAGCACCAGGCAGGTGCATTCAATGCTTTGATGATCTACATAACACAGTGCTCACCACCTCTCCAAACAAGTTGCTTGGCTTCTCTGAACCTCACTCTCCTGCCTGGTGAGCAAGGGTAAATTCAGTGCCACATCTCACAGGCTTCAGTGGAGTTCTAAAGCAAAATGTGGAACCACTGAGGGTGAGCAAGTTCAAAAGAGTAGCTTTGGCAAACACACCTTTACATATGAGTAGAGATCAGACCAATTCCTCAATTAGCAGTTAGATCAATCACTCCAGAAACGTTTATTATTACTTTATTACTAATCCAGTTTGTATGGAGGACCTGCTTCTCTAACCCTCACCAGCAGTGCCCAAACATGATGAGAGAGAGCATCCTCAGACCCTGGAGTAGATTGGCATCATGGTGTGAGCACTCCTTTCCTTTGAGGAACTGCAGGTGAGCCTGGCACTCTGTCTGGGGTCTCAAAGCCCAGACTTAGGCCATGGAGCAACCCAGGTTGGCAGGGACCTCAGGAGGTCTCAAGCCCTGCTCTGCACCTCCAGGACTTCTGTCTTTTCTATCCTTTCCCTTCCTTCAGGGAGCTGCAGAAAGCAGTTTGACCTTCCTCCTACTCTCCTCCAGGGTGAACAAGCCCAGCTGGTTTTGTCCTAGGAAGCCCCAAACTGGACCCAGTGTTTCCAAGACAACCTCAGAAGGGCCAAAGGAAGGGGATCCTCACCCCCATGATGTGCTGCCTGCATCCTTGCTAACACAGCTGAGGGTGCAGCTCACCTCAGCTGCAGCACAGCAGTGACCCATGTCCAATTCCTGACTTGCCAGCAATCCCATCTCCCTTTCCACAAAGCTGCTTCCTATCAAGCTGCTTCCCAGCCCAGCTGTCCCCTGGCCTGTCCTGCTCCCTTGTGAGGTTATTCCATTAGGACTGTGCACTTGCCTGCCCATTTCTCCACTCCTCTGAACAGCAGCTGCAGCCTCTTGGGTGTCAAGTGCTTCCCTCCCCACTGCTTCCTTTGGTGCCATCTGAAAACTTCCTGAGAGTGTGCCCAATTATCCAGGCCATCAGTCCCAGTGCCTCCAGGATCTCAACAGCCATGAGTTGCCAAGTGGGCTCTGTACTGCTGATCATCACTCTGTGAGTGCATCAGTCCAACCTATCCAAGTTATTGGGCCCACATCTCCCCAGCCTGGCTCTGAGGAGAGTAAGCATTGAAAGCTTTACTGCAGGCAAGGGGAACCACTCCAGTGCTCCCTTATCCACCCTGTATCCTCACAGCCAGTTCTCCTGCCTTCCCAGGTAGTTGGGTCCACCCTGTGTGATGTGACCTTTGTTCTGCTGGGTTTAAACCAACCCATCCCTGACAGACATTCTCTTACCCAGATCAACAGCTTTGCAATGGCACTGGTACTACTTCTGTGAAAGAGTCCCAGAATCACAGAATGACAAAATCATTCAGGCTGGAAAAGACCTCTGAGATTGCTGAGTCCAACCTTTGGCTGAAAACCTCCTTGCCAGCTAGAGCAGTGTGCAGTCCTTTCTTGAACACTCCCAGGGATGGTGACAACCCAATGCTTGACAGCCCTTTCTCTGAAGAAATTCCTCCTGATGTCCAGCTGAAGCTCCCTGGCACAGCCTGAGGCTACATTTCATGTGCACGTTGTGTTGATCCTGCAGTAGGCATGGTCTGTGCATGCAATCAGAGCTGCTCCTCCATCCACAGACTCCAGAGCTCCTTGTCCAAATAGACAGCCTGGGAGGAAGGCAAAGAAACGTGAGACCACCAGGGATCATTAATCTGAAGCTGGATGTTATGGTGGTTTAGTTAAACTGCACTTAGAGAAGTGGTGTGGGCAGTCCTACTCACAAAGGAGAAAAAAAAGAGCTGAGTTTTTTTCTTCTCATTTATTGTGGACATGAGGTAAGCCAGGATGAGTGGAGGCTACTTGAATTCTGAACAGGAATGTCCACATAGACAGTTTAATGAAGTTTAGCTAATCCAATTTGCAAAGGTTAATTCAGATTCATTTTCCTGATTGTCTCTGTGTAGATAAGGCCAAGGTCACTTCCCCAAGGTGACTGACTGAGCCAGGCACAGGATCCACACTTTCTTTCACCATTACTTTCCCAGCCTGGTTTGTCCCTGGCCATGTACCCCCCTCACACTCCCTGGACAGAAGAACACAGTTCCTCATGTTTTCCTCCATCAGCACCACTGATTCTTGCTGACCAAGATCACTTCAAACCCTTTTCCTGGGTGAAGTGGAACAGGCCCTGCTGCTCCTGGGGCCACAGCTCACACTGCTGCTTGGAGATGAATTACAGCACACGTACAGGAGTTGGAGATGCTGAAGTCTTTCCCAGGAATCCAGAAGAGCCCCAGGATCTTGCTGCTAGAGGTGGGCACTTCCCAGCACTCCAGCTGGCTGGCAATGCAGATTCCTAAATCATCCTGTTGCTGTTTTTCCTGACTCTCCAGGGCTCTCATGTGTGTAACTACAGTTATCCAGAGTCTCCCAGCAAAAGCAACAGGAGCAGCTTAGGAAATGAACCTCCCCTCTGCAACCCAGCCAGGTGCAGACTGCGATGGGACCTCATGTGGGGGGACCTCTGTCCCACAGCTCCTCCAGCAGAGGTTCTCACCTCTGCTTCTCAGCTGCTGGCCCCTGCAATGCCCCAGCTGCTCATAAGGGATTGAGATCCAAAGATATTTCAGGGTATTTAAAAAGATATGTATAATCTAACCAAAACTGAAGAGCTGCCTTAGCCTTAACCGAAAACTTTCCCAAAGGAGTTAGAACCCAAGAACAAGGAGCTTACATCTCCTAGTGCATGATGAATGGGTGCAGGAGCTATTCTGAACAGCAGGCAATAGTGAATGGTTACATTTCCTTGGCCAAGACGAGGAAGCTTTAAGTAACTAATTAAAAAAGAAAAAAATCAATAGAAAGTCTTTTCCCACGATCTTTTGCCATGAGTCCTTGGCAATAATTTCAGTGCTCACTTCAAAGAATTGAGGTCTCTTTTCTGGGCCTCTTTCTACCATGGCAAAGGAGTTTACAAAGGGAAGTTGCTTGAGCCCAGTAGCTGGCTGTTTGCTTGTTGTTCTGTTTTAGGGAGGACTTGCAGTCCCCAAGTACTTGTGCTCAGGGGTCCTTGCATGGCTTGTCCTGTAACCATGAAGTGTGTCCACATCTCTGGCCTGTTGCCATCATTAGAAGACAATTTCCTTTCTTCTGGACTTCCTCAAGTGATCATTTCTGATGTTTCTCCACATGGCTGTCCAGCTCCTCATGCTCTTCCCCACCACTGCAGCCTCTCTGAGACCTGAGGTGCCCTGAACTGTCCAGGGCTTGGTCCCTGCTGCAAGGACTTAAGTGTGGGAAGTGAAGAACAAGGCAAGGAGCAGAGGGGACAGACAGCTGGGGTGTGCAGGAAGCAAGGGCAAGTTTTCTGCCAGCAGTGGTGAGAAGTGCTCTCCACCTTGCACTGTCACTGTAGCCTCCAAGGCATGGCTGGGACATCACCCTGTTGAACACAAACTGTACTTTCCACCTCTGCAAAGCAGTTGCAAAGGTCTGTCAAGGAGTGCTGAAGGTGTGCTGTCCTCTCTGTCCATGATGTTCTGCCCATAATTTGCTAATACATCTGATTCACTGAAGATTTCGCCTCATTTCAGCAAAATTTTAATTCTTCTTGGGCAAGTGGGGAATGTTCCTTCTTCTTGGTCTGGTTCAGCTGCTCCAAGTTAAGGCAAAGCCCAAATCTACCCTACAATCACTAAGAGGGGGCCTGGCTGCTGCCTCTGCCCTTCCATCAGTGGAAGTTCCCTGGGGACACCTGGACAGCGCTGTGGGGTCCGTGCTGCACGTGTCACTGTGTGGGAAAGGGCAGCTTCCACAGCCAGATCCCTGTCTCACCTCCCCAGCCTGACAGCTTGGTACCAAGCCTGAAACACAGTCTAAGCTCATCCCCCAATATCTGCAGGAAAATCTTCACCACTGTTCTTCTCACTGGCCCAAGAAACCTTAAAGGCAACCTCCAGCTCTTCCTTTCCCTCCCCCCAACAGTCTATTCCTTTTAGTGTGTAGCCAGAACAAAAGCCACAAAAAAAGGTTTATGCTACTTTCTACTATTTTTACTATTTCTACTGCTCTTCTTTTCAAAAGCTTTTTGAGACAAAAAATTGGGAATCAGTTCCTCAAGGAGGTGAACTTCCCTTCACTGTGCAAAGATGGCTTTGAGCCACATCAGGCCATTTCTCCATGGTGAAGAGAGAGCCAGTCACTGCCCTAACTGAGCCACAGATGATTTGTAGCATCATGTCCTGGTCTGAGTCTCTCATGTTACCCCAACATGAAGCAGGACTTAATTTCTTCTTGTGGCCCTAAAAGGCTGTCACAAGGCAGTGGGGCTCTTCTGCAGCTGCAGAGCATCTGAAGAGCGTGTGCAGAAGAGTTCACACAGCAAATGTAATTATTTTACTTAATACAGGCTAAGGAGGAGCTCTGAAGACAACCCTTCATCAGTGTCTGAACTGTTGGTCCTTTCTGTTTGGAACTGAAGCATCAGATAGTATTTAGGTTCCTAAAAGATTTTTTTCATGGTAGGGAGAGGTATTAATAACCTGAGGTCTATTGGGTCAATCAATTTTATTATGACTGATACAAGATCCTGTTTCTTGAGGATAGACTCAAACCCCATCCTGCAAAACCCAGGATGCAGTTTAGGACCCAGTCTAGGTTCTCATTGTCTCCCAGAACCTCTCCCATGTGTTCAGGCCTCTTCCCATGACTGGAACTCTCCTCTCCTTCCCATGGCCACAAGAGACTGTCTCATTTGCAGGTTTTTGTTGGCCCCTTGCATTGACAATTTCCCCTGACACAATGTAAAAATCCTTGTGTTTGCTGCTGAGCTCCCTGGGTAGGTTCCTCCCAGTGCTGTCAGTCCTGACTGGTGGGCTCTGATGCCTTCTCCTGATGCAGCACAAAGGTGCTCCTTCCACTGACCTGGGATGGGCCAGTGAGGCTCTGTAAATTGAAGCCTGCTTGATGGAAATAAACAATGTGTTCTATGATAAAAATATCCTCTTTCCAGGAGATCCCATGCAACAGGAATATCAATTCTTTGACTCCCACTGCGACAGCAACGATGTTCAAAGGACTGTGAGGAGTGAGCATCACTTCCCATTCTCTACAGGAATGGGAGATTTGTGGCTGAAACATTGAAGGTCTGGGGTCTCTTCTAGACCAAATGTGGCCCTTAAGAGGGCTGGGATTTTTCAAGAGAGCTCATCACTTCTCCAGTTCTTCAGTGACTGAAACCTCTGATCATAACCAAGAAACAACCCTGGGTGCTTCTGATTGCCACCTTTAAAATGGATCCAGCCCTTCTGCCCTGCTCCACAAATGTGCTGTGTCTGAGCCACAGATTCAACCAGCACCTCTGAAAAGCCCAGGTAGGAGCAAGAGCAGCAGGGCCTGATCTGGGCAGCTGGCAGGTGATCTCTTGGGACTGAGTTCCAGTGCTTTGGAGATGCTGGAGCCAAGGGCAGCTGTTTCCCAGCACAGTTTAGCAGTGTTAGGGCCAAGCAGTGGGGATTTCTTCCACCAAAAGGAGGCCCTCCAGCTCACAGGTTCTGGGGATGGTTTTTCCACTGTATTATTGAGACCACCTGGTATTCCACCTGGGATTTCCTGTACCAGGGAGCTCTCTGCTTTCAGGGATTGGACACCCTCTCAAGGAAACTCAGGGCTCCCCAAGCTGAGTTTGTCTCAGTTTTCAGTTAACTTGGCAGCACCAGACCCGTGAGAGGCTCACACTCCCAGGACACCTGAACCAGAATTATCTGGTGACCATTGGGAGGTGGGGCTGGGCTCAGCTCTATGGGAGAATTTTGATTTTTCTAGTTGCTCTCTGCTGTTCTCCACTAGCAAATGGCTTGGGCCTGCTCGCTGCAGAAGGTTTGTGTGCTGTGTTCACTCGCTGCATTGTCCTGCCCCGGAGCTGCGGGAGGTTCAGCGGGAGAGCGAGTTCTCCCAGCGCCAGCTGCAGCCCTCAGCCCATGCACGCAGCGGTCCCTGCCAGATTGCTCCGAGAGTACAAAGGAGAAGAAAGAAACTGGCTCCTTGGCTGGTGTTTGTGTCGTTTACAAAGCCTCTTTTGCAGAGTTTCTGATCCCAGTTGGCCAGAGCTGCCGGGCTGTCCCAGCGCTGCTCTGCTGCAGAGCCCGGGGAGGGCGGAGCAGAGGGAGGGCGAGCAGGATCTCTCCTTGAGAGGAGGCTGGCAGGGAATGGGGACACTGGGCACCACAGCACCCCCAGCAAGGAGTTCCTGTGCTGGAATCTGCCTGTCCAGCCAGGGATGCATCTTTGCTGGCCCACACTGGAAAGCCCTGTGTACCACCAGGGGCAGGGAAATGCGCCATGCCCTGTACCTGTCACTGATATAAAAGCTGAGGGAGACTCCCCTTGAAGTCTTGCAGTGGGTCCCTGTGCCTGGGACCCCAGACTGTACCCCTGCACCCCACAGCCCCCTTGGGCATGGCTGTAGCCCCCCTGCAGATGCCAGCATTCCCAGCAGCTCTCTGGAGGAGGGATGCAGCAGGGTCACAGGGAGTGATGGCTGTGGCTGTGCACACACGTGAGGCTGCTGATGCACCAGGGTCTTTATTCCTCAGTTCTGGTTCTGGTAACCAGTGATGCAAAGGATGGTTTCCATCGTGTTTTTGGGGTGCTGCTGTTGAACAGTGCTTTGGGCTGCCGTGGATTGTGGCTCATCTTCTGCCCAGCCCTTGCCCGGGGGTGACACTGTGAGCTCCTGGACATGGGGACAGCCCTGGTGAGGGGCAGTGCTGTCACACCACCCTTATCCAGGATATTGTGCTTGTATAAATGATCAGGATCATGTAGATCCTGGTGAGTTTGAATTTTGACCTTGTTTGCTGTGGGGACAGGACTTTGTAGCATAACTATCTCCTCACCAGTGAAAGCTGTTGGTCCCTGAGGGAAGAACAAAGGAGAATCTTCCTGACTTGAGTGGAAAGGCCAGTGTTATTTATTTTACAGCTCTGAAGAGGTAAACAGGGCAGCAGAGTCCAGGACAATTAAAATATTGACTGAGCATGGATGACATCTCAGAGATGGGTCTTTTTTAATTTTAAAGCCTGCACACAGGGAAACAAGCTGACATCATGCAAGATTTTAGAAATACTGCTGAGGAGAGGCCTCCCACATGGTGGCTCCAGTACAAACCAAGGCAGGGCCGCCCAGTTTGGTCTCATGGCCGCTGAGGATGGTTGGCTTCCCTGCCGGAGGCTTGTGCTGTGCCCCCAGCAAGCTGCTCAAGGAGAAATGCACAGTCTGCTTCTCTCTTCTGAGGCTGCCCCCACAC
Source organism: Notiomystis cincta (assembly GCA_013398075.1). NCBI lineage: Eukaryota > Metazoa > Chordata > Aves > Passeriformes > Notiomystidae > Notiomystis > Notiomystis cincta. Next base: position 69,327 of record VZRX01009977.1, read on the forward strand.
ACAGCCCGGGATCTCTGCACCCCCTCGTCCCTGGGTACCCAGGAACACACAGGGTCTGAAGGGAGGGGGGCCAACCCCCACGGACTGCACACTGAGTCGCATCCTCTGTCCTCCCTTGGGTTAAATACTGCTGTTGATGTGCTCTGCAGGCACTGGAATCGCCAGAGGATGTGCTGCGGGTTTTGGCATCAGGCTGTGCTCCTAGAGGGGGCTGCCCCTGCCGAGGAGACAGGGGATGTGAGAGCGGAGACCATCGCAGCGAGGTGGGGACAGCATTAATGCAGACTTTGGGGCTCCACTCCCTCCTCAGGGCACGGAGCCTGCCAGACTGCTGTCTGCAGGGACAGGAGCAGGAGGGGGTACGGGGACGATGATTCCTGCTGCTGGCAGCGCTCTCGCTCCTGGGAGAGATCCCGCTGCGGAGTGCAAGGAGCGCCGAGCCCGAGGGGGGATGCAGAGCCCGGCGGTTGCCTCCCGGGGCTGGGAGGGCTGCGCCGGCCGCCCGGGAGGAAATCCACCTCGGGGACGGATGCTGCGGAGGGAGGAGAAGCCCGGCACAGCGCTGACAGGGCGAAGCTGCTGGCAGGCAGCTGTCTCCAGGGTGGCTGCAGCACTGCAGCATCAATTAACCTTTGGGGAACTTCTGCCAGTGCCGCTCAGGCGTAGCCGCGGCTCCGCCGTGCCGAGCGATGGGGCGCGAACCTGCCGCGGTGGAAGGCTGCAGCCAGACTACAAAAGCCCGACCAGGAGCCAGCCACCTGAGCCGAAGTGCCTCTGTCTCGCTCACCAGCCTGCGCTAAGTGCTTTTATCTCCTCTCCTTGTGTTTACGAGGGTGGCTTTCTCCTTCGCGCGGCGGCAGTGCCGCGGAATGCTAATGGAGAGCGAGTGGCGGCTGCCCTCCGCAGTCCTCGGCAGGCAATTTCCTCGGGGCCAGGCCCCCGACCCCGCTGCCTCTGCAGGGAGAGCCTGACCCCCATCCCGCCCCCCTGCCCGGACCCCTCGCCAGCACCGTGCCTGCCCTGGCACCCACCCAGCTCGGTGGGGCAGTGCCAAAAGAGCCATTCCCCTCCAGCCAGAGGGAGAGCCGAGCCCTCGCTGGCCGTGTAGCACGGATGTTCCCGCACTGCAGCCTCGCCAGTGCCAGCGGGGAGGCCGTGCCGGTGGAGAGGGGGCTCTCGGCACGGGGTGTTGGCCGCCAGGCAGCGGTGAGCTCATGGTTCCTGCGGCTCACGGCTCTGCGGCTCCATCCCGTGAGCACTGTGCTTTGTGTGCTCTTCAGGCACCTCTGGCCGTCTGGGAAGTCCAGACTGGGAGGTTAGTGGGCAAAATGACAGGGGAAGAAATAGAAAACAAGGGCAAGGATTTAGAAAGAGCAGCAGTACCAGGGAGGTGTCCTGCAGGGAGGAGTCTGGTCAGGCTCGCCCATAAATCATGTGTGCTCCAGCACACGACCTCTTCTTGGCCACTGAGCTCTGCTCTTCACGGAGCAAGACACTCCTTGGCCAAAGCCCTCTGAGGCAGTCAGGCATCCAATTCCTGGAAACGTGGGCTAGAAAGATGCACTTCATCCCAGCCTGATGTGGTGACTGTTGTCAGTGCTTGGGGCACAAGGGAACAGCCAGGGCTAGAGCAGGCACTTCTGGCACATGCTCGCTGTCACTTTGGAAGCTATGGCAGGGATGTGCCATTCTTCCCATGACTGCCCCCAGCCAGGCAAGATGCAGTCTGAAGGAGATGGACTCCTTCATGACCAGGGAGACCATAAGGACACAGGAGTTTGGGGTGGTTGGCAGGACCCCCTGGATCTCGTGTCACCTTTCCCAAGGGCAGCCACTCCGTGAGCTCTCAGCTCAGCCGGGGCAGCGTTGCCAGCACTCTCCCAGCCTGTTTCCCTGCATGCAGCTTTCCTACACGCTCCAAGGGAGCCATTCCCATGCTGCAGGGGAGCTGCAGGCAGCAGAGCCAAGAGGCAGCAGCAGCACCTGGCCCCCTTCAGGTGCCTGGCCCAGAGACACCTCCACAGCCCCTGCCCGCACCCAGGGCCCGCCCGGCGCCTGCCGGCCTGTGTTCCGTCACGGAAAGGGCCACGTTGGCCACTTTTCCTATGATCTCACCCTGGCCAGAGCTGTGAGTCATTGGAAACCTGGTCCCTCTGGGGCTGAGCCAGAGCTGGCCAAACTGATGGAAAGACCACCAAGGCCTTTGGGACCAGTCTGAGCTCCGCTGCTGCTGCAGTCCTTGCGGTGGGGGACAGCATGTGAGGGCAGGAGCGGGGCTGGGGTCAGCTCGGTGGGGAGCACCAGGGGAGCTGCCACAGCAGCTCTGCCTCTCCTGCATCCCTGAGCTGCCTGCAGTGGTGCTGCCTCCTTGGTGAGGAGTTCAGCTCCCATGGCAGTGGGGTGGAGATCCAGCCCTGGCCCCAACATGTGCATCCCCCCTCTTGCCAGATGGTGATTTATAAACCCCTGGGGCGAGGAAGCTGGGGAGCAGCAGGGCAGCTGTGTGGCTTTGTGAATCTGCCACAAGGTGGTTTCCAGTAAGGACAGCTCATTTCTTCCAGAGCATTTGAAAACACGAGCTGGAAATATCCCCGCCCTTTATCCTTTGTAAGTGGGACCCGTGGCAAGGCTTCCCCAAGGTGGGGCTGGGCTTCTGCTATCATGTAATAGCTCATGCTATGTAGATGTTTTCTGTGTGCCTGGTAATGAGCTGCTGAAAAGACAGACCATTTACTGGCAGTAGCAAGGAAAAGTCAAAGCTGTCTCTCAGTACAGCTCCACTCCTGGAGATTTCCCCCTCTGCCTCATGAGTTAGGGGGTGCTGGTTATTCCAGAGGCTCCCACATACTCCTGTACATCCTTGCTACAGCCCTGCAGGGAATATCTGCTTCCCAAGACTCCTGGTGCTTGTATCACAGTGGATGTCTGCCTTCGAGGAGGCACCTGAGAGCTACTCTGAAACTTCTCTTTGTCCACCAGTGAAAACACTAGAAGGGAAATTTGACCCTAACTATCAGCATTGTCACCTTTAGAGAAAAACCAGCTGGTTTCCACCAAGTTTCAGGTCCAGCTGAAGGTGGGAGGTGAAGGACAAGAACAGGAAGAGGCAGAAATAGTGTAGCCTCAAACACAACAAGAGAGCAGCCTGGTTGTCTTCTGCTCTCTTCCTGTAAGGCATCTGCATGGAGCTGTACTTGGCCACATCCAGTGTTTGTCTCCAGCTCCTGCTTTCATTAAAGTGCCAAGCAGTGGGCTCACCAATGCCTGGATCTCCTTGTGGTTGTTCCTCTGTGTCTGTATTCTAAGCAATGGATAAACCATCCTTGCCCAAAACCACCCTTAACACCTACCAGTACTGCTGGGTAGTGCAACGCTCTTCCTGCATGGTGAAAAGTGCTGAAATCCCCCCAAAATCCCCCCATCCCCCCCATCCACCCCATCTGGTGCTTCAGAGTGCTCTGACAGCTTTGTGGTGTCTGGTCACTGCTCACATGGAGTCTGGCATGGACAGAGCCTGTATGCTGACTGATTTAAGCTCCTTTAGAATGATGTGGTATGATATCATCATTATATCATACTGCTGTCACACTGCTGTTGGGTTTAGTCTGAGCAGGAACTGAGTTCCCAGAGAGCAGTATATCTTTTAAAATTAGGCTCAGCTAAATGCTTGTCTTTGCATGTTTATTAATGCTGAATACAAGCAATAATTGCTTCAGCTTCTCATGAACTTGGTACAACTTTGTGTGAGTGTGTGGCTTTACCTGTCAGCTCAGGCTGCTTTTCAGTCTGTGTCCCACAGCTACACAGCAGTGGGTCCCTCAGCCACCGCTCTGGGATAACTAAATATTTGCAGTTTATCCCAGAAATTCATGGTGTCACACATGCCATGGCTCTGGAAGTTTGCAGATGGTTCTTGTGCTGGACACTGTGGTTGCATTTAGTGATATTTGGACTGAGAGTTGGAAAGTTACCTTTAAAATCTGGAATACCTTCTTAAAGCTCTGTAAAGTGATGTTTTAAAAACCTCCTCCTCTAATCTGTGGTCGCTTACAGATCTTCCACCTCTCCTTGTCCTCCCAGTTCTGTCTAACTCCTGTATTTCAGAGATGTTCACTAACACACAGCATTAACTCTATTGCAGGAGCAGGTGGATGTTCCTGTCCATGAAAAACAGAGCTGGTCCAGCCCACAGTGGCCATTGTGGTGTCACAGGAAAAATCTGAGAGGTGTATTTTTAGTCTTTGAAGGATTTCCATCAATGGCTCATTAGATTTCTCGAGGGAGCAGTGATGTCAAACACACTCTGCATGCCTACCCTGTTTTGCAAAGAACAAAACCTTGTAACAACAAATTAATGCACAGACCAGTGGCTTTGCCATGATCAGAGGGCATCACTTTGGCCCTTTCCATACCTAGATACCAGGTCTTAATTTTCTAGTTTAAAGCCCCTGAGGTGTCAAGAAGTGCCACTCTGCCAGTCTGGGTCCAGATGCTGTCACAGCAGATGTCCTGGGCCTGGAGCTGTCACTTCTGTACTAAATGTCCCACTGTCAGTTTTGCCACGTTACAGGGCACAATCCTTGAGATGTTGTGGTGACATGACACACTTTGACTGCTTTTAGCTGTGACTCTCCTTTGCTTGGCTCTTTAAAGTTCTCCCTTACAACTTGCCAGCTATGGAAAGAGCTCTTTTTACTCTTGTTTTGACAGTGGAATGGATGCCAGTTTTGGGGAAACACTATAAATATCCCTGAGTCTGTGATCTCTGGTGTTAGTATTTCCTGGCAGTGCTTTCAAGAGTATCTGATTGATAAGCACTCAACACAATGGTGAGTCCTGACACATTTTTAAGTGTTCACAGATGTGGCAGATAACCTTGTCCCATCATCTTTGGATGTCAGGTTGAGGGCTGGACACAGTTTATTGATAGCCACGACTCCATCAAGGTCCACTGTTATCAGTGAGTCACAACTCAGCCAAGTGTTCACTTAATTTCCCAGACACTTTAAAGGATTATCCTCACAGCTTCATGTATTTATTATTTTTAGGATGAGATGGAGGATGACAATGTTTTGGTTTCTTATAAGTCACCTTCTAGATTCTTACAGATAATTAAAGAGCATACAGCTATTTGTTTTTATAGGAAAGGTTACTCGGGTCTTGTGCAAGAGATCTTTTGGGATATCTGATGTGAAACAGCTTCCTAGGAAATTGTCCAGTTTGTCAGTTTACTCCATTGCATGAGCCTTTTAGTCACAAAATCACTACCCTGTTTCTGGCTAACACCTCCAATTATCATTACATGTTCTTCTGCTGTGGCAAGTGACCTGCAAGTCCTGATGTCCCTCAGTAACATTAATGAAGCCACCTCTGTGACCAACTTCTGCATTACCCCAGCTCCCTGGTGCTGAGTTGTTGGATTTTCCCCTCATGGTGCCTGGCTTCAGACAGAGCAGGATCTGCCCTTGGTGTCTGTATTTGAAACCTGATCAGAAATGCTCAGTCACCAACGGTGCCCTCCCCTCCCCGTACTCTTCAGTGCACTCCAGAGCATTGTAATGGCTTGAGATGATGAATACTATGCAGACAACACACCCAGCTGTCCAAGCAGACAGTCAGCGGAGAAATGAAGATATGCCTGCCTAAGTAAAAGTTTGATTAATTGCATTAATTAGGCCCTAAGGTATGGTTCATAAAATAAGAGTACAACTGGTGTATTGGATTGGGGAATTGACTATGTGACAGGGAACAAACAGTGGCACGAAGGGGAACTCGTCTCTGTCTGGAATGGCATGATAAATTATCAATTAAATAATGGAGAGTGACAAAGCTGCAGTCTGTGAGAGGCGACCTCCAGCCACGGCTGTGGCCAGCCCGGGTGGGTGCCTCAGCCACGCCTCTCAGTCTCTCCAGGCAGCCATACAAGTTTGTTCTCCCACGGTCCCACCAGCACAGCACTGGGCTTGTGGCCCTGTCAGCACTGCAGGGCACTGGGCCCTCGTGGGGTGAGGGTGGACTCAGCAGCACAAGGGGCCACTGGGCTCCCACAGGGACTGGGCATCTCCTCCTGCCATGACAGCAGGACCATCTTCTGCTGGGCAGAGTGGTGAAGAAGAGGTATTAATTCATCCCAAAGGCACTGGTTTCGACCTTCCCATGTGTCACACCTTCTCGTCTCAGAGTGTCCCATCCTTTGGCATCACCGTGTTTGCTCACCAGCGTCCTGCCCCAGTGGGAGAGCCATGGGTCAGCTCAAGCACAGGGTCCAATAACATTTCTCCTCCTGCATGCTGGGACTTTGTGCCAGGCCTTTGTGTGGCCACAGCTGCAGCTTCCTCATCCTCTTCTCTGCTCCAACCGATGGGCTCCTCACTGCTCTTCCCTCCGGTCGTGCTGTGAATCTGTGAATCTTGCCTGCTGCCAGACAGGGGCTTGTCTTCACCTGCAGAGGCAGAGGTGAGTGCACCTCTGTTGTGGTGTGCTCCAGCACACCCCTGTGCCCTTTCCCACCCGGGAGATGGCAGAGTTGCCGGGGGTCCAGGCTGGAGCTGGTGCGGCCGCAGGCGCAGCGGGCAGGAGCAGCCTCTCCACATCCCTCGTTACCCACTGTTATTAATGACTCTGCATTTCCATGAAGCCAATGGCAGGCTGGGACAGATGTATTACCCCCTGCCCCAGGAAGCTGATGCTGCCTCCCCAGCGGCACCGCTCCGGTTTCTTCTGGAAGAAGGTTCCTTCAGGATCGTTTCCACCAGCTCTCACTTTCCACAGCATTATCTCTCATTCTGCATTGTTTTCTGTTCCAAAATTTGTTCCATTATTACTTTTAGTGTCACATAAAGGCCTTGACTGAGCTCTGGGTTGGACTCTGACAAACAACCTCTGCAGCAGCACCTCTACAAAATGAGTGAGCGGGTCTGTCACCAGAGCAGTTGGCACTTATGATATGGGGAACCCCAGGGGAACTTCAGCACTGACAGTGAGAACTCAGGAGGTGGTGAGGGCTGAATGATCCGCTCCCTTCCTTTGGGAATGGTCCCTGCAAGCAGAGGAGTGTCTAAAGGCAGTGTGAGAGTGGGAACCCAGCGGGGAAACGATCACAGTTCCACCCTGATCAATGGCTGAGTCAGGAGGATGTGCCTGGTCATTAGTTGTGTTGTCTTCATGGTGGGTGTCCAGACAATGTAAGACATTGCTTGAACATTTCTCTTGTCACATGCCCCTGGCAGGGTGGGATGCTGGGGAAGTGACAGCTCTCTGGTGCTTGGTGTCTTGTTCATTCTCAAACCAACATCAGGAACGTTCCTCTCACCTCCTGTCTATCAGATTTCTCCATTATCTGTCCTGTACGTTCAGAGAGGGCCCTTCAGGCAGACCAAGATCAACCCCAGTGGCCAACCAGAAACCAGGGCAGTTCAAAGATGGTTGAAATCCACACAGCCTGGTTTTCCCTCTCCTCCTTCCCTCTTTCTTCCACAAGTTTCAGCCAAACTACCCGTGCTTCCTTGCCCTGGATGGAGCAAGGACAGTAGCACAGGACAGAACAATCATGTGCATTAGTGTTTACTAAGTGCATGCTGAGAAAGGACAGATTCCTCCCAAACTAAAGAAAGAAGCAATTCCTGGTCCATCAGTGCTGTAAGGAGTGAAGATCAGACCGTGGAGGAAAGCTAGAGAGGGACAAGGACTATGGCCATGGGATCTCATTCACTTGGGGTGCAGGCACATCTCTGAGCTGATGTAAACACTCCTCTGTCAGGTATTATTATCATTAAGACTTGGCAGCACTGGGACCTCACAGCTTTTTTGCTTCCCTGTTTTTCTTTACCCTTTCTATATGACTTTTGGAGTTACAAGTTGTGGATTCCTCACCATTTTCTCTTCAGCTTCCTCTGAGTCCTTTGTGTGCCATTCTCCCAAGCTAAGAAGAGCTGTTATTTCTGGACAACTCTCTCCTATCAGTGATGGTGACACAATCAGTGCCATGTCTCTGACATGATTTCAGTGGGTTGCTCTCTGTTCCCTGACAGGTTGGTTTCTGTTGGGGATATTTCTGCAGCAGTGTCCCTATCCCTTTCAGTATCAGTACGTCTCTGGCATGTGGATTTGGGGATGGGTGGCTGCTCCATGAATTTCTCTCCTCATCTAGCTGGTTTGGTTGTAATAGGTGTAGCACAGGCTGCAGTTGGGATGCTGCTTTCACAGGATAGATAGACCTTTCCATTTTGCTTTGAAAAACACCCACTCCTGCAACTGCAAAGCCACAGTCTCTGTAAGAGAGGCTGTACACACCTTGGGGAGGTTGTTGCCCTTGTCTCATCAGATTTCTTGCAGAACAGGGCATGACATCTCACCCCAACTTTCATAGGTGATGCTCAGTGAACTTGTAGTTGAGCTGAAGCGTGGTTTTCCACAAGATGCCCAGTCTGGAAGTTTTGGATGAGTCTGTTTCCAACCACAGAAAGTCTGGTAGAGCATCCCTCTATTCAGAAAATGAACTAAGCTTTGAGCCTGCTCTTGGAAGCATGGAAATCTACTGGCAACAGGCATGCTGCAGCAGGCAAACCTATGGCTGATTCATCTGTCTCTCTGCTCTTGCTTTGGGTGCCCCTAGTGAGGCAATGGGATGGGAATTTGATTGGTGTCATCACAAAAAGTGGTTGATGTTTAACAAAAAGCTGTGAGAGCCCAGCTGCATTTGGCTGCAGCCAGTGCATGTTGCCTCTCCCTGCTCCCCTGACCCACAGCCCTGCTCTTTTTGTGGTCCCACAAGCAGGTCAAGCTTCCAGTGCATTTGGGACATCCCACAGCGACCTATGACGCCAGTGCATGAAACTCCTGCAGCTGAAGCCCTTTGGAGTGGCCCTCCTGATTGCCACAAGTGCTGCAGGACAAGCAGCAGCTTCAGTGTGACTGCAGTTCGAGCCCCTGCCACCAGTGCTGGCTTCCCCAGGTCTGTGCAGGCTGGTGGGAGCTCTGTGGTGACTGCACCCTACTGAGTGCTGTGCTGGTTGACTTGAACATTGTTTTCTTTGCCTCATTTGTTTGCATCTTTCAAACATGACCTGACAGCAGTCAGGGGCCTCCTTCAGCCTCCTCAGACCTCACTGGGGACAACTGAAAGCTTTTAGAGTGTCCAAAGGAGAGACATGAGGATGGAGAAGGGTCCAGAGGGGCCACGCAAGGAGCAGCTGAGGGCACTTGGCCTGTCCAGCCTGGAGCAGAGGAGACTGAGGTCAGACCTCCCCAGGGGCTGCAGCTTCTCCCGAGAGGCAGCTCCCATCTCTGCTCCCTGGGACCATGGACAGGACCTGAGGGAATGGCTGGAGCTGTGCCAGGGAAGGTTTAGGTTGGATATCAGGAAAAGGTTCTTTCCCCAGAGGGTGGTGGGACATTGAACAGGCTCCCCTGGGAATGGCCTCAAGGCTACCAGAGCTCCAGGAGAGTTTGGACAAAGCTCTCAGGGACAGGGTGGGATTGTTGGGATGCCCTGTGTAGGGCCAGGAGTTGGACTGGATGATCCTTGTGAGTCCCTTCCTGCTCAGAATATTCCATGATTCTGTGGTAACTGCACAGGGCTGACACCTGAACCAAGAGATCCCCACACCTGCCCTTGTGCTGCCTCCCAAAGGAGCCCCAGCTGGTGAGAGGCGTGGGCTTTGGGGGCTGGCAGACAGAGCCCATCTCCCAGGCTTATGGACCCCTCACTGCTGATCTCAGCCCCAGAGGGAGTTCCTGTGCCAGGGCACTTTTTGGGTGGCAGAACAGATGACAAAATCCCATAATCAAATGCAGCAATCCCCACCCATCCCCACTGCCCTTGCCTCATACATGGCAGCTGGTGAATTCGTTGTGCAATGCCATCCGCTGTCCTGTTTACTCCAGATGAAAATCTCTCCTCCAGGGACTCTTTCCCCAGGAAAAACTCTTCATTGGTGTAAGTACTTCAAAAGGAAATACTCTGAAGCTGGTCTGAAACTAAACCCCTCTCTCTCATCAAGGCTGAGGAGTCCAGCTAAAGCAGCTACAGCACCCCTGCTTTACTTTCCAGGAGAAAGAGATGCTTCCCATGGCAGGGAGACAGCTCTGCCAATGTTTCCTTCTCATACCTAGCACTGGCAGTAATTTCAGCTGTGGCAAGATTCATCAAAGTTAATCATCTGACCCTCATCTACATGAGATAATTTTTCAGCGAGCAGGATTTGCCAGTAGCCTCAGCTGGCATCACGCAGACCAACATGAACAAATCACATCCTGTTCCAGGTCTGGCTTTCCAAATCCCAAGCAGGGAAAGAGAGCAGCGGGCGTCAGATCCTGAGGAAGACCTAGATTCAATTCAGCTCTTGGTGTTGGGCCATACGGCTGCCTCAGGTAGCTCTTCAGCGAAAATCTGACAGTCCCCAAAACTTCACGAACACTTCTGGCCCTGAGCGGCTGGCATCTTGCACAACCTTCTGATCTGACAAGTTTGCCAACATCCTGAATGGTGAACATCTCATGGGGTAGGCGGTTCTTGGGAGGCTTCCATGCATCTTCTGTCGTCTCTGAAAACCTGTCTGAAAAAAATCGGTCTCCTTCTGGCTTTGCCTTCAGCCCGGCACCAAACCTATGGAGGCAGGTTCAATTGGAAAGGTCCCATCCCTGCAGGGGTTGGAGCCAACCTTCTGATTTGATGTGAACAGTATGTACGAATGCCACTGAATGACATGTTTCCATGATAAAGAGTGTGGTGATGAAATTCTTCTGCGTGCCAAGGATGGAAACAAAAAAGTCAGTGGGCAGCTGCAACACATCACAAGAGCTGGAAAACAAAATCCTTTCTGATTCCCAGAGCAGTTCTTGAGGTACTTGGAAACCTCAGATTCCTGCCCCCTGCAAGGGACCAGCACTTCCCGGGAACACGTAAAGCACTGTCACTGTATTAAAGCTGAACAAATACCCCACAGAGAATAGGGAGATATTGTTTGAGTGACAAAGGCTGATAAATCATTCTCTGGACGTTTTCCTCTTTGCTTGGCTTCTTCCCATTGATCCATAGGAAATCAGTGGCACTTTGCATGTGAAAATCCATAACCCAAAAGTCCATGCATCGATGACTTTGAGCAAGCAGTGTTCTCAGGTAACACACCGCTTGCTTTTGGGTTTCATCAGCATTGTTCGGTGGGGAGGAGGGCAAGGAAGGCCCAAGGTGAGTTTTGATGTGGGGACAACAGAGCTGCTCTGTGTCCTCGTGTCAGAGCAGCCCCCAGGCCCCTCCTGGAGGAATGCAGACCACGCACGTCCCCGAAGGCACAGCTCAATCGTCCTCAGGCTCCCGGGAGCTGAGGGCAGTTAGATAAACACATGGCACTGATGCTAATGATCCCTTCGTGGACAGCTGGAACGTGGTGGGCACCTGAGGCTCAGGAGTCCAGCACAGACTGAGGAGCTTGGCCTGTCTGCCCCACCTCACATACAACCCCCAGCTCCCCTTCTCTGAAAGGGATGACAGTGCTTGCTGCAGTCTTGGCACATCAGTCTGGTTTTTCATCCTGAAGGCTGCATATTTTAGGCCTGTTGTGGTGGGTTGACCCTGGCCAGCAGCTAAGCAGCCAGAGAGCTGCTCATTTTCATCCTCCCCACAGCAAGATGGGGAAGAGAATCAGAAGAGCAAAAGTGAGAAAACTCGTGGGTCGAGGTAAGGAAACAAAGCTGTGTGCCTGCTAAGGGAAATAAGGAATTCATTCACTCCTTCCCATCAGCAGGCACATGTCCAGCTGCTTTCTGCAGTTCAGGGCTTCAGTACACATGATAGATACTTGGAGAGACAAACATCATAACCATGAACAGCCTTTCATCCTCCTTTCCCTGAGCTTTTATTGCTGCCATCATATGGTCTGGAATATCCCTCTGGTCAGCTGGGATCAGCTGTCCTGGCTCTGTACCTTCCCAATCTCATGCCTGGGGGTGGAATGGGAAACAGAGAAATCCTCAGCACAATGCAAACACTGCTCAGCACTAACCAGAACACCAGTGTGTTATCAACACTGTTTTAGTCACCAATCCAAAACATGGCACCATACGGGCTGCTGGGAGGAAAATGAGCTTCATCCCAGCCAGACCCACTACACCCACAAAGCTTCAGCCCACAAAGCCTCCATGTGCCTGGGGCATCACTTTCTGTCTGCCAGGGATGAAACTTCTCAGGGCTCTAAAATGCCACATACAGAAATAGGTCCATCAGGATCATCTTCCCCTGAAAAATCTTCTTTTGATCCAAAGGGAGAGACAGCCTGAGGGCAGAGGGAAGAGCAAGCAGCCTAGAGAGTGCTACCCTCCAGTGTAGGATAGATACCAGGAGACCTTTGCTTCACTTAGAAGGGCTGAGTCATTTACCTTCCTTGTGCCTCATTTTCCCAGTGCCCAGGGCAGAACTGGCAGCACTTGTGTCCCAGGGATTGGTGATGCTGCAGGAGCATCAGGGAGGCTGGTGGGCTGTGTAAAATCACCTGGTGCTAGCTGTGTTGTAGGGATATTTTGTCAGCCTTTCTCTGACCTTGTTTATCTTCCACAAGATGTAACCTCCACCTGGATACCACCGATTTGGTTCAAGACTCACGGAAGTTTCCCTGCAGATCTGTGCCACAAGATGTGATCTGAACCTGCACAACATATGGCTCAGATCTCCTTATTTCATATAAAATGGGACTTAGCTTCGTAATCCTGAACTAAACAGAAAGAGATGCAAGCAGAGCCAGAAGGGAGCATCACTGCCACTCTCCTGCCAGTTTTCTGGGTCGGCACTGACTTACACACATCTCTGCACAAGCCTTCAGCAGTCAGCCGCTCTCACCCACCAAAACTCAATTCCAAGCATCCAGATGGGGACTGAGTCAGGTTTTAGCTGAACCACTTGCAGGTGGTGCACTGGGTAGCCCTGGGCAGACATTGCCTGGTACTATGCTGGATGATGCTGTCGTTCAGGTCTGCACCAAGCAGGGTCCCATCTCGGCCTCAGGGGCCTGAAAGAGCTCTGGAGAGAGTCACCAGTGGCACTATTGCCCTTGTGCTGGTAGAGGTGGGCAACAAGTCCCACTGTGTCCATCCAGTGAACAGAGAGCAGGATCATGAACTCACCCATAAGGGCTTCTCAGGGTGGGGGACAGGTACGTTCCCAGGCAGGCAGGAGGGACTTTGCTGTCCTGTCCTGCCTCTTCTTGAGCCTCAGCCTTTCTGGGTTTGACCCATGTTTTCATGTTCTTCTTTATCCATTACTTGGCTGCAATTACACAGTTTGTTTTTCCTGAGTTTCAGCGCAGTGAGTAGTTCAGGATTCAGCTGCTTTGGTTATTTGCTGTGTTTCCAGGCCTTCCTTTGCACCTTTCTGCTTAAGATCATTTCTGTAAGGACGTGTCAGCAGCCCTCCTCTCTGTCCCCCTTAGCCCCTCCTGGTTCTCCAAGGCCACAGGAGATGTCTCCCAAGCCCACTGCCTTTCTCTTGCCACTCTCCTGCCACTCAGAGCTGTGAACTCTCACAGCTGCTCTCACCCAAGGTGCCTCCCACTTCCAGTTTGCAAGGATCCCACATCAAATCCATGCAGCCTGAAGCTAACAGATGTTTTGCCATCCCGTCAGCTCACAAAGAAATTGAGATCCCGATTTTTTTCCATTGCTTGTACCACCCATACCAAGGGTTCTCTGGGATGAAAACTGACTTCATTGAACACCTTTGCTGCCCTGTGAGTCCTTCTGCAAAGGCCTAGTCATGCCATTTCCCTGCAGATGCTGTCTTAGGATGCAGAGTTGAAAATCAGTAACCTCAACAATCCCAGATATCACGAATTTGTCTGGTTACAGGACTCCTGAGCCTTTCTCCAGGTCTCTTGGAGATGTTTCCCACTGAAAATGACTGCTACCTGGCCACGCTTCCCCACAGTTTACTGAAGAGCTAGAGTTCCTCTTTATTCCTTACCTCAGAGAGCTGGAAAGAACAGTCACGCTCACAAAGAAGCACTGTGATTTTCCCAGAGGGGAGCTGAGTTCTGTGTCGAGACCAATCCATGGTGATTATCCCTTACTGGCCATATAAGAGAAAGTAAAGCACAGAGAGAGCGTTTTGTGGCTGCATGGCTGCACAAAGGAAGGCCCAGGCTGTGTGCAGCTCCAGGGCTGGAAAACCTTCCTCTTTCTCTACAACAGTGTAGCAGCACTGAGCAGCACACCCTGCCTTTGTGACCACTGTGCACCAGTTACCCAGGCAGGGCCAGTCCTTCCCAGACTGTCCCAGCCCACATCCTCGCTGGATGGGAAGCTGAGGATTTCTAGTCCTCACTTCCCACCCCTGCCACCATTCCTCCACTTCCAAGATGGAAAGGATGGGTGTAAAAGGGAAAAGAGCCAGCCTCTTTCCTGTGCCCATTGGAGCACGGCTGCTGCACGGCCTGTGCCAGGCTCTGCACGTGCCTTAAGGGTAGGATGCACTTTTTGACGATTCTGCAGAAAATGCATCCTGCTAGCTCCCTCCTCTGTAGCCAGCCCGGCTCTGCAGAGCTGTGAGTCACGCCAGGCAGCACGATTTTATTCCTGTCATTACCACAGCAGCTCAGGCTGATGCTCAGGGGAGCTGGTGGGTTGAGTAAGAAGGTGCCATTTTTACACCGTCGCTCCCCAGGCAGGAGCTGGACTTTTCTCACAGCATTTTTTTACAGTGTCTCAGCAAATAAAACTCTGAGCACAGAGGGTCAGGATGTGCTGCAAATCAGTGAGGGGGATGTACAGCGTCACTGCAGTCTCTTATCTCCTCTATCCCCTGCGGAAAGCTGGCCCTCAGCGCTGACATGTCTCGCTGAAAGGTCTCCAGAAAGACACACAAGTCAGCAGGGAGCAGGAGGAGCCCTTGAACTGTCAGCAGAGGAGGCGGGACAGCACAAAGGGACTGTTGGATGGAAGGTGGATTTGGAAAGCTGTGCATGACCACTGGCCTTTGATAAGACACAAGCAGAGTTCCTGCAGAAGCTGGGAGAAGAATTCACCATCTGCTTGTCCAAATCCAACCACCCTCCAGCAGAAAACAGCAAAGACAGCTCCCACCTCGGTCTTACTGAACAGCTGGGGAGTTTTGTTCTGCTGCCCTGACTGTGTGGATCTCCCTTCTGAGTTCAGAAAACCAGAAGTTTGTTTTCTAAGCAATAACACTAAGCTGCTGTCTAAGTGACAACAGTTTTTTGTCTACCTGATCTGATCTCCTCAGTAGGGAAGGGGGACCTCTCCTCAGAGACCAGTTTGTCCCAGCTGAAGAAACTGGACAGCTCCATCTCTGGCTGTAAATGGAGCTCAGACTCCAAGCTGTGATTTAGGTAAGGAGCTCTGGGGTGTGAGAAGCCAGCTAGGATAGCCCATGGCTTTGTGCAGCTTGGGGCAGACCAGCCTCCCTTTGCCCTGTCTGTTCCTGACCCAGCTGTTTGGCCATTCTTCACTCAAGAGGGAAGGGGAAAAGAGTGTCTGCTGAGCAAATCCAGTATCTTGGGGCTTCTGGAAGGGTTTCTCCAATGCCCTTTGTTTCCATGTCAAGTCTGGAGCTGGGGAGACTGAGGAAATGCAAACCCTTCCTTACCTATTGGCAGGAACAAGACCATCTCTGTCCAGAGACCCTGGGTTGAACTGGAGGTATTCTGAGTAATCAGAGGATGATGGAATCACAGAATGGTTTGTATTGGAAGGGACCTTAAAAATCATCCCATTCCATCCCCTGCCATGGGCAGGGACACCTTCCACTAGACCAGGTTGTTCCACACTCCATCCAACCTGGCCTTGGACATTTCCAGGGATGGGACACCCACAATTTCTCCAGGAAACCTATGCCAGGGCCTCACCACACTCACAAGGAAAAATTTCTTCCTAATATTTAATTTAACCTACTGTCTTTCAGTTTGAAGCCATTCCTCTTTGTCCAAACAATAATGTTCACAAGGAGTTCAGTAGTTTCTTCACATCAGCACTCCTGAGTTGAAAAATGTTTGGAATGATTGTCTGTGAACTCTCCTAAGGTCTCCCTGGAAGTTCACAAACCCCCTGGTTTTTGTTTGCTAACACATTGTCTATTTTTACTGAAACCTTCTCCAAAACTGTTCAAAATTTGTCATCGACCAAAAGCATTCTGTTTAAATACAGTTTCTGAAAAAAAGTGAATGCTCATAATTCTGCAGAATATGGCAAATGTCAAATTGAATTCATGCCAACTCCACTTATTTATTAAAAAGGGAAAATCTTTCCATTTAAGTAAGTTCCTATCAAATATTTTGGCCAGCTCCCCTAGGGGTGGCTTAAATGGTGATCTGCTTATCCCACTGGAGCCTGTCAAATGCACAGAGGTGAGGACAGGGAACAGAAATTGCCTGGGAGTGAAATCAAGGGCAGACGAGGAATTCCCTACCCCCATGATAGAAACCCACCCATTGCCAAGGAAAGCTCATTGCTCAGACTTCAAACACTACAGCTTGTGCTTAATTTGGATACCACGGTTCTCCTGCTAGGATGAAAAAGTGCCAGTCTTACTCCAGGCAGAAAAAATTGGGGGCTTAGCAGAGCTGCCAGGCCCCATCTTTGCACAGGAGCAATGCCACAGTCTAGAGCAGCGACGGCAGCGGCAGCCGGCTCGGATGGATGAGGGCGAGTTGGATAGGGGTGGGAGAGGCCTTTCTTTATGCACTGGGGAGTCAGTCTGGCTTTCTTTCACCTTAAACCAGCAAGTTATCACCCTAGAGCACGGCCCAGTGTCCTTAACCTGCCAGGTCTCAGCAGTTGTGGACGGAATAACGAGAGGGGACGGCTGCAGGTGGGATCTTCAGGTTGGGTATTAGGGAAAACGCCTTCCCCAGGTGGGTGGTGCAGCCCCAGGCTGGGTCACAGAGGTGTGGGATTCTCAACACTGGGCCAAAGAAAGCCACATCTGACTGCCAACAGCGCTGCTCCAGGCAGCAGGATGGACCAGAGACCTCCCAGGAGATGGACTCCCTTTCCATGTTTTATTTCATGTCCCAGTCTGGCAGACTGTGCCATTATCTGTTCCACTGAGCTCAGGTGTAGCATCCTCTGCTAAGAGCTCCTGTGGGCAGGCAGACCTTGCTAAAAACACTGAGCCATTTCTGTGCAATGATTTTTTGGAGGAAGGTGAGCACATACAGGCACAGGCAAGTTAAATGCTGGAAGAATTCCCAGCCTACAGCCTCTGTCCTCATAAAGCTTTGGAGAAATACCTTTCTTCCCAGGTCAGCTGATGTTGGCACAGCTGGATGGGGCTGGTGATGAACCTTCTTGACCCCAGGGCAGCTCAGGGCCAAGGAGTGAAGGTGGACTCCTCTTGAACCTCATCCCAGATCCTTCTGAGGCCTCAGCCCCTCTCAAAACTCAGTCCTGACCCCTGTGGGACCTCAGCCCCCAGCCAGGCTCCCAGACTGGCTGGTTTGATTGTGCTCTTCCTTCAAACAAGGACAAATGAGGCAGAATTCAGAGAAGAGCAACAGGAATGATTACGGGGGTGGAGGTAATGGCTGAGGAGGAAAGATTTTGAAATTTAAAGATGGATAGCCAGGCTACAAGCCTACATACAGAGACATTATCATCAGTCATTAAGCAACACAACACTTCAGAGCCAGGGCAGGCTCATGATTCAAGGCAGCCCAGTCTCCAAAATGCTGTAGCCCAGAGGAGCAGCACAAGGCCGGGCGGAAGGAGCCCCCTCAGGCTTCTGAGCATGAGCATTTATTTTTATTTTTTCTCTCAACACAACATCTCACAGTGTGAAGTGAAATTCTGTTTGGCACTAGGCAGTACCACAGGGGCACCAGGGAAAGAGAATCTCCTGGCATCAGGCCTTGATGATCTTGGAAGCCTTTTCCAACCTTAGTGGGTCTATGATTCTGTGATTCTCTGGTTCTGTGATTCTCTGCTTCTGTGATTCCATGGTTCTGTGATTCTATAGTTCTATGGTTCTATGGTTCTGTGATTCTCTGATTCTGTGATTCTCTGGTTCTGTGATTCCATATTCAGGAGACAATGAAGAAGTTGGAATTTCCTTGGCATGGCACTGATCAGCCAGAGTAAGTGCCAGAGCCCCAGGATGCTGAAGTTAGACTGGACGAGGCATGGGGCAGTAGCCAATGGTGAGGGATGGCCAGTGGCCAGCAGATGGACAGAGCAATCAGAGGAAGGCTTTCCCAGCACAGATTTGCAGGGGAGAGGCCAGATTTGCCTCTGGAGTAACCCCCAGCCTCCGTGCGAGAGGCAGCCAAGCCCTCCTTGCACCTTCACCCGGGGGAGAGCCGGGCTCTGATCTCAAAGTGCTCCCACAACGTTTGCAAACCACGAACGGCAAGGGAGGGGAGGAAGAGGAGAGAGGGAGAGGAGAGAGGGAGAGGGGAGAGAGAGCAGAGAGAGGAGTGGAGAGAGGGAGCGGAGAGAGGGAGAGGAGAGAGGGAGAGGAGAGAGGGAGAGGGGAGAGGGAGA
>VZRX01009986.1:0-13969 GCA_013398075.1 Notiomystis cincta
GGAGGTGCCCTTCCGCAGCGAGGCCTACGGCATCGCGGCCGTCGCCCGCGGCAAGGAGCTGCGGCTGACGCTGAGCGCGCTGGACGCCGCCGCCCCGGCGCAGGAGCTCGTGTTCCGCTTCGGGATGTCGGGCTCGTTCCGGCTCTGCCCCGCCGCGGAGCTGCCCCGCCACGCGCACCTGCGCTTCCTGACCCGCGAGAGGCCCCCGCGCGCCCTCTGCTTCGTGGACCCGCGGCGCTTCGGCTGCTGGCGGCTGGGCCCCGGCTGGCAGGCGGACCGCGGGCCCTGCGTCCTGTCCGAGTACCAGGCCTTCAGGTGAGCGGCCCCGCCCGCCCGGGCTGCCTTTCCTGCACAGGCGCGGCCGGCTGACTCGTTTGGCTGCCTTGCAGGGAGAATGTGCTGCAGAACCTGGATGACAGGGCTTTTGACAAGCCCATCTGCGAGGTCCTCTTAAACCAGAAGTATTTCAATGGAATCGGGAATTACCTGCGTGCTGAGATCCTGTACAGGTAAGGTGGGTGGAGCACCCGCTGACCTGGAGGTTTAGTCTGGAGGTTTAGTCTCATTTAGGAGTTTGCTGGAGCTTGACAGCTCCCGGTAGACACTGGAAGTGCCAGGCTTCAGGCTTGTGTGTAACTTTCTCAGATTGAAGATCCCTCCCTTTGAAAAAGCTCGGACCGTGCTGGAGGCCCTGAAGGAGCAGGAGAGGAAGAAGAAGGTGGGGAATACCAGGTGCTTTCACAGGCTCAGAAAGCAGCAGGTTTCCAGACAGATGCCATAAGCAGGGCTTTGGTTGCCCATGGCCTTTCACAATGAGCTCTGGCAGTCTCAGTCTGCCCTAAGGAAGTCTACAAGTGGTTTTGGGGTGGGATGGAAATAAACACCTTGCAAGCTTAACATCTCTAAGGTTGCAGTAAAGCCCAAGGCTGGTGTTGTGGCCTCAGGGCAGAGGAAGTGGCTGTTTTAAAGAAGCCTGAAAGCAAACTATTTGACCTGCTGCTGGTAGTTTTGTGTGTTAGCCCTCTTTGATGTCTTCTAGCTAAGTTGGAAGCCTACTGTGTTGTGAACGCAGGGCTGTGTGGAGCGTGGCAGCTCGTCCTCTGCAGGGCACGAGATGGGGAAGAAGATGGGAGGAGAGAAGCTGAGGAGGCAGAGGTAGCTGGCAGGTGACTCCTCTGCCCTTCTCCATCCCTGCAGGACCCTTCCCTGACGCTGAGCAAGAAGGTGAAGCTGAGGCAAGAGAGCCCAGATCTCCTGGAGCTGTGCCACACCGTGCCCATGGAGGTCATCGTGGCAGGTGAGGGCACAAGACAGGCCCCTGGGGGCTGGGGCTGGCAGGGAGGCCTGGGGCTCTGCATTGCCAGCATCAGGAGGTTTGGGGGCACCCTGACACGGTGATCACAGCTTCTGCCCTGATTCTGTCCTTTGCCTGTCTCCCCTCTCAGAAAAGCAGCTCTCTGACCCCGAGAACTCAGATAATTATGCTGCCTTCAAGAACTGGCTGCAGTGTTACTCGGTTCCTGGCATGAGCTCCCTGCATGACCACAGTGGCAGGACCATATGGTTCCAGGTAGGAGCCTGGGGCTGCTGCCTGGAGCTGGGGAGCCCCCAAACCATTCCTCCAAGGGGACCCTGGCCTGTTTTCTGCTTGCTGAGACTGCCATGACGCTGTGTGGCTGGGGGTCTTTCTCTCCATCAAGCTGCTGGGCATGGAGGTGACAAGGACCTCCTGAGTGGTGGGCAGCCAGCTAGTGGATGGTGAGCAATCAGCAGATGGAGGGAATGGAGGGCTGGTCTGGCAGCCCTGTTCTTCCCTCCTGTGCCCTTGCAGGTACAGAGATTGATGGCAGAGTCCCCAAGGCACAGGGCAGGCAGAGCAAGCCCAACTCCACTGCCTTCCCAGGGAGATGTGGCTGTTTCCTTGTCACTGCAATGGCTGCAGGATGGAGAAGGGGCAGGGATTCTGCTGCTGCTGCCTGCAGAATGACTGCACCCCAGTCACTGCTCTGCCCTTTCTTACAGGGAGAGCCTGGCCCCATGGCTCCCAAGGGTGAGTTTCCTGTCCCCTTCCTGAGGGACCCATTCTTGCTCCAGGAGGGCTGGAGACTGGGAAACCCAGTTCTTGCTGTGCAGCACACGGGCACAGGCAGGAGCAAAGCCATTCTCCCTGGGGTGCTGACAGGCCTGTGACAGTCATTGGCACCAGGGGCAGAACCCATTTGTCCCCAAGGCTTCCTGCCAGCCTCCCTGGGAGCCCACTGTGCCATGGCCTGTCCCTTGGGGTGCAGGCTCTGCCCCATCCCCTCCTCACCCCACCTAACCTGGGCACATCCTCTCCTGCAGGGCAGAGAGCCCGCAAGACACCCCGCAAGAAGAGCCCTCAGCTGAAGGCAGACCCCGAGGCACCCTCTCCTGAGGTGAGCAGCTGTCTGTCTGTCTGTGTGTCCTGCTCCCTGTGCCTTGCTCGGGCTGCTTCGTGAGTTCATGGTGATGATCCTGCATGGAGTTTCTCATCTGGGTGCTCCAAGGACACTTCTGCTGCTAAGCTGCAGCTCTGACACGCCCAGGTCACCCCCCGTGCCTCGAAACAGCGCCGCAGGGCTGCAGCAAACTCCCTGAAGTCAGAGGAGGAGGAGGAAAGGGAAGAGGAGGCCGATGTGCCAAGGAAGGGACGTGTTCGTGGCAGGAGGGAAGTGACTCCTGCTGCAGCCTTGCCTGAGCCCGAGGTGCCTCTCAGAAGAAGCCGCCGGACATCTGCTCGCAGGGGCAAAGGTGAGAGTGGCTTTGGTGCACAGCTGGGGGCTGTGGGAGAGCTCCCTTGTGGCAAGGGCACTGAGGGGTGCCAGAAGGCAGCAGAGGAGCCCAAGGGGCAGAGCCAGATACCCCCTTGCCCTCTGACTCCTCATTTCCCTCTTCCTTCTCCAGATGCAGCCCCTACTGTGTGAGTGTCACCTGCTGCCACCCCTGAGAGGCATTTCAGGGGCCAGGAGGGACTCAGGGAACCCTGGCCAGGGACCCGGGTTAGTGCAAGGGAAAAGGGAGCTGGTCGGTACCTGTGCTCACACTTCTTTGCTACTGTTGCATCCTGCCGGTGTGGGAGGGAGAAGCTGAGCGTGGTGATGGGGCTTTTTCCAGCTGCCCACAGGCATTTGAGGGGAAAAAGGGCCGGGACCACATGTTGTGCTGGACTCTGACTCTTCCCTCTCCCTCTTTGCTTTCTGGCTGCTAATCCAATCACTGTTTTTAACTGACTAATAAAGTATTTTGTGTAGAAATCACCGTGCATGCCTTTTCATGCAAAGGAAACTCTGTGCCCAGTCTCTTCTCCACAGGGGCTGGAGGAGACTTCCCCTCCACCTCATCCCCCCAAAATAAAGGTGAGCTCTGCCTCCCCAGTCCCAGGAGTGAGATCCTGCTCAGGCAGACACTAAAAGAGCAGCTACAACACAGCCTCTGGGAGGAGGCAGGTCGGTGCAATTACCTGCAAACAATTTAAGAAAACAGGCTGGAGCTTGTTTTTATGTAATTCTCTTGATTTTTTTTTTTTTGTTTCCTCTTCTGCAAGAGCAGTGCAAGGGGCAGCAGAGGGAGGGAGAAGGAGTGGAATGTGTTTTTACACTCACTGCTAGACAAGATGAAGGCAGAGACACAGGAGTCACTGTGGAAGCTGCTGCTCCCCAAACCTCTGTGGCTGGAGCAGAGCCCCTGCAGGGCCACCAGCCCGTCTGCACCTTTGTGCACATTTTAATGAGCTCAGAACTCACTCAAGACCACCTACCCTGGCTGGGCTGTGGGCAGCTGTCCTCCTTCCCTGAGGAGCGGGGCTGTTCAAGCGCTGCTCTCCACACTTGGGTTCGGGACACGGGGACACCGCCCTCTCCTGGAACTGCTGCCTCGCACAGCTCGGGAGGGGAGACAGCTCAGCCTGCGAGCTGAGCTCACAGTGTCGGTGCGGGTGGTGCAGCAGCAGCAGCGAGGGGCGGCGTTTGGTGTCAGCGGCTGAGCACCAGGAGGACGGAGAGCACACGGAAGGGTGTGAAGGAGAGCCTCAGGCCCCGTGGCTCCAGCGGCAGGGGGCCCTGCGCGGCCGGACGCTCCAGGAGGTCACAGCTGGGCGGCAAAGCACAAGGCTGAAGGACCGATCTCCATCCCCAGGCACCCCCAGCGCTGTGGCGTGGACTTACAGCATCGCCTCCTTAACGGGGAGGGAGGTCTGGAGCCAGGCGGTGGCTGTGCTGCCACGGGCCTCGTAGAGCCGAACCACCACAGCCCCGGCTCTGTCCTCGGCCTTTGGGGGAGTTCAGGCAAATGAGACAGGCACAGCCCCTCCCACACGAGGTGCTGCACCCGGCCGAGCCTGGCCAGCACTCGGTGTGGCTCAAAGAGCAAGCCCTGCTCAAGGACAGCACCGCAGCCCCTCTGCCCTCCCCTCCTGCACCCCAGCACCTGCCTGCTTGACAGTCTCCAGCACGATGGCAGGTGAGCTCACAGAAAAGGCACTCCAGGCTGGGCACTCAGCACAGCTGGCTGGGACCGTGTGGAGGGGGAAATTCAAGTTGTAGGCTTGCTGAATCACACCAGCCTCCTGGAAGGAACCTGCAGCACAGGACGCTCTGGTCAGCCTCTGGACGTGCACAGACACGCTCAGCCCAAGGCTCCCTGGAGCACCTCCCAGCCTGTGTGTCCCCACGGGGCCCAGCTCTGCCCGTCACTCACCCCGGTGAGGCATCACAGCATAGGTGAACTGGTGGTGCCCAATGTCTGCTGTGGAATCAGGGGACTTGGGTGCTCTCAGCCTAAGGCAACATGAGGTTAGTGAGAGCGGTGTCTTACCAGCAGCACCCACTGTCACACAGAGCAGAGCCAGAGCACCATGACAAGACAACTGCTTCCCTAGCTACCTTAAGGCTGGGCCCTGAAGAGGAAGCAAACAGACCCTGGACAGTCCTGGAAGCTAAAAAACTGGGGTCATCTTGTGAAAACTGTGGCTGATGGAGTCAAACTGAAATAGGCTGTTTCTTTTAGCTTTGTATGCTCCTGTTCCTTTCCTCTCCTTAAGCCTCCCTTCCTGGAGGTATGTCTTGGTTAGCAACAGAAAAGCTCCCTGCTACAAACATCAATCTGGTCTCTCCTGAATTATCTTTGAGCACACTTCACAGGAATTAGTTCTAACTGACTGAGATAATGTAAGTCAGCCAAATTCTCACAGCCACCCACCGGATTCTTTCCTTATTAACTAAGGTCATTTAGGACCAGGTGTTGCCTTGACTTCCAAGAGACACCTCAGAGGGCAGAGTACCCACAGCAGCTCCTCCCTCACCCATCCCTAACTCACAGGGAGAGGCTGAGGACATTCCTGCGGGCTGACGCTCCGTATTTGCAGTCGTTCAGCAGAGCTACTCCAAAGCCGTGCTCAGAGAGATCCAGCCACTTGTGAGCCCACACCTGCAGCAGGTACCAAGGGATGTGTTCACCACACAGAGCTAGAGCCTGGAGAAGGAGCAGCTCGGCCCCAGGGCCAGGCCAGCTCCCTCCTCACCTCGAACCGAGCCCAGTCCCAGGACGTGTTCCAGTGCGTTGGCCGCTGCAGGTGCCCGAACTGGATCTCGTAGGTAGCACTTGTGCTCCGGACCTGCACAGGGAACTCCACCTTCAGGAACTTGTGAGCCTCCTTCCACTCAACCTAAACGTGGCAGCAGAAGGATGTCACCACGGGGGACCGACAGGCAGACTGCACTTCTCGTGTCCTGGTGTGCAGCAGCCAGTCGGCTACAACAAAAACACACCAGAGTCTCTACATGGATGAAAGGGTGGGGCCCTCTTCCACCCTTGGGCTGCAGACTTTCTGCAGAGGAGGACAGGCAGCAGGGGAGTCCAGGGAAGAAAACAGGGAGGCAGGATATAATCCAGGCACAAGGTTCAGCTCCCCAGTTCCCAGCTGCAGAGAATGTTAGTGTCACACAGCAGCCAGGGGCCAAACCTGGGTCAGGAAGCGGAGGTACGGGCACATGGCATCCAGGATGATCTCCTGGGTTAAGGTGCTGCTTTTCCCCACCTGCAGGGAGAACCTCACACTTCCCCGCAGGCCCCCAGCCAAGGTGATTTCCAGAGGCTTCAGCAGCATTGTCACTGGCTTCCTAGAGAAAGGAAGGAAGGTAGAGATAGTCTCAGCCTGGCAGATCCAGGTTCCCAAATCCCAATGCAGCCACCCACACAGCAGGCACTCGCTTCTCCAGGGTGAATGCTCTCTTACAGCTAGGACTGACAGGGGGGCAAGAACCTCAGGGCAAAGCCAAAACCCAAGTGCTACATGCACTGCTCCTCTACCTGGTTTCCAAGTGATAATCCATCACATCCCAGGCATCCCAGTAGAGGGGAACATCATCAAAGAGTGCAAACTGGTTGGCATAGCAGCCATCTGGGATTGACTCTCTGAAGAAAGTGGAGCAGAGGAACAGCAGCATCAGAAGGACTGGCAGTGCAGAAAGGTGTACAGTGAGAAGTCCTGGGAGAGGTTTGAGGAGCTCAGGGCCAGGAACTGGGTGACACAGACCTCCCAGAGTCCAGCAGCTGAAGCGAGGTCAGGTGCCCCATGGTGTCCAGGCAGACAGCAATGACCCCATTCTCCATGGTAATGGAGCCATCCTCCTTGGGAAAAGGCCACAAACAGGTGTCACAGACCCACACCTGTGGGAGCTGAGCACCTCCACTGCAAATTTAATATGTGGATTCCTTAGATTTCTCCTCAAACAACTTCTGTAGTGGGGAACACAGACCTGAGGAAATCTGCCTCGTGCTTACCTGCTTCCTCACTGCCACAGGCTGAGGAGGCACAAATGGCTCCTGCACTAGAGCATAGCCCATGCTGGGGACTGTCACCAGAGCTGGAAAGCAAAGAGGTTTTGTTCCAACACTCGCCCCAGACTGAGCCCTAAGTCACATGACTGCTGCCCTGCTGCTCTCATGTCAGATCTATCACCTCCTCCCATACCTCCCTCTTCTTCATGCATGCTTCAGGGGACTTCATCCCCTTTCAAGCTGTCCAAAGGACAAATGGAACAGTCAATAACACCCTCCCCAGGGCAGGGAGAGGCAGAGTATTTCCCTGTTAGCTATCTCTGCCCCTGTAAGGAATTCTGGTAACAAAAGTTACTCCCAGGTCAGACATACCCAAAGCCTCTGCTCCATCTGCCCCAGGCCTGGAGATCACCTCGGTGCGTTCCCAGGCCAACGTGTTCAACACGAGGGTGCTGTGGGTGCTCCGTGCCTTGGGCTGCAGCAGGTCCCTGCACAGGGATTGCACAGCTTCCTCCTGCAGCTGAGCACCAGCCCTGCGGATCTCTGGGCAATAAAAGGGCCTGAGCTGGATCTGAGAGAGCTTCTGGCGCTCCCCGCGCGATGTACACACACTTTATCTCCTTCCAAGCTGCAACTGCTAATTATCATTAATTATTATTATCTATTAGTAAGTAATTCAAGTGTATAATTATTCCAAACTTTGTTATTACAAGATTACAATGAGCTGTGCCAGCTCAGCTGGAAAATTCTGGTTAATGAAGCTCCTGCAAGCACCCCTGGGCAGGCAGAAACAAACCTTGGGGGGTGTCTATCCTGCATGCCAGCAGCAAGCTGGAAAGTCAATAAATTGGGATGGATCTCAATCCCTTGGCTCCCCTGCTAATTTAATGTTATTTCAGACACGCCTGCCCAGGCTGGCCCTGCAAGTCCAGGGTTGGAACCTCTGCCAGCCCCACCAGAAAGGACCTAGTGTGCTCCCACGGGTGAGTGTCCTCCTAGCCAAACTCCCTGCTCACCTGTGTAGTATTGCAGGGCATCCTCAACCACGAGCTGGATACAGCTGCCTGGCAGGACATCGTGGAACTGGTTGAGCAGCAATAACCTAAAACAGAGCACAAACCAGGGAAGGAAGCAGCAGAGAGCACTGGATTTGTGCTGCTTTAGAACAAGCTCTTCTCTCAAACAAGAGCCCTGTTTGCAAGACAGACAAACTTAATAACTGTTCCTTATTCCCCCATTAGCCAACACCTGAGAGAAAAGGAATTTTTTCACAGCACCCTTTAAATCCCTTTATGTTAGGGCTTGTCAACTGTCATCTTAGTAAACCACAACCACGGGCAGTAAGAGCTATTTGTTTTTATCCCTTGGGGCTACCAGATACACTGTTGCACAAGCTCAAACAAGTCAAATTGGGACAAAATAAGCTGTGGTAGGGAATGAAGCTTCCAGACAGCAGAGCAGTGAGGGTTTGGAGCTATCTTTCAACAGGAGAATCAAGCACAGCAGCAAATTCTTTCCAGGTAGATTTCTGGTCAGTTTATGGCAGGGGCTGTGTACATACAGTGCTGCAGTACCAAACTCTTCCCCGGCACCACCAGTGCTCCCACACTCCCTCACCTCCAGAGCCGCTGGAGCTGGCTGGCAGGGTACTGGAACACACTGTCCTGAGCCACAGCCAGGGTGCTGAGCACTTCCACATCATGGAGAATTCGCTCACATTCCCGATTCCCCTTCTTTATCTGGGGCCAATTAGGACAGAGGGAAGATGCTCAGAAATTGGGTAGCTGGGAGTGGCTCTCTCACAGCAGCGGCAGAATCCCAGCTCCAGTGCAGGAAAGTTGGTTGCTTGCAGGTGTCACAGGTTTGCATGGCCCCCTTGCCTGGGAGTGGGACCCTCACCTGGGCCTGGGTGGTGTAGGTGCCATTGTGCAGCTCGAGGAAGAGCTCTCCCACCCAGGTGCACAGCTGGGATGACTCCTTCTCCAAGACAGAAAAGAGCTGGTCAGGAGTGGAGACCTGCACCCTGTAGGACAGACATACAGACAGTGATGAGCTGGGGAGAAGCCTGTGACATGGCTAATAGAGCATCTGGGCTGCAAAGGTGACAGGCCTCAGAAACTGCCACACAACCATACAAAGTATTCCCCTCACCCTTCTCCTACCCCTCTCCTGCTCCCCTGTGTGACCCTGTCCCTCTCCTGCTCCCCAGGCAGGCGCTGACTGCCAGGCACAGCTGCTGTGCTGGCCATTCACCCCATGGCTCTCCTGAGGGGTCACAAGCAGCCCATGGCTGCCCTGTGGACCTGTTCTTACAGCTCTTGATGATGGAGAGATTCCATCCCCCTGACAATCCTTCCCGGCCCTCTGTTTGCCCACCTTCCCGCCCTTCTCCCTTTCTTTTGGCACTGTCGAAGGCCAGGCCTGGCTCAAAGCAAATGCCCCTGCCAGGAGAGAGGATGGGAGCTCTCCTCTCACCTGGGCAGCCCATCTGTGTCACTCATTCTTTTCATCCTATCCAGCATCTTCTGCGTGGGTCCCCCTCCTCCATCTCCAAAGCCGAAGAGGAATGCGCTGTGGTTCACACGACCCTTGTCCTTGTTGTTCTTCACTGTTTTCAGCATCTGGAGGAATTTTTGGGCAGCTGCAATCCCCTGGCACCCAGCCCCAGCTCCCACAGCTCCATACAAGAAAGCCAGGTCAGTCTTTAGGGTGCAAAGCCCAGTCTTGCTCCTCTTCCCCAGCCCAAAGTGCCTAAATCAGGCAAGGGCACGTCTTGGAGTCAGGCACCACAACAGCCTTTGTCCAACACTGCTGCCAGATGCCCCTCTCCCTTCCCAGGCAGTGCCCTCTCCCAAGAGCCTCAGATCTGGCCTCAAGGGGCTGGCACTGCCTTTCATGTGCAGGTCTGGCAACCTCACTCACCTCCTCCACTCGCCCATGCATCCCATAGGAATCACCAGGGGGGAAATGGGTCAGGACTTGGGAACCGTCAATGCCTTCCCAGAAAAAGGTGTGATGCTGGGGGAGAGAGAAAGGAAAATGTTGTGCAAGAGAGACAGGGATTTCAGAGCCTCTTCAGGATTCAAACTGGGCCTTCACTTTCTCTCCAGTGAGGTGCAGGATGCCCCCATGGATCAGTTCAAGGAGAGGACAACAAGGAATGCCACAAGGGCAGGGGCTACATTTGCTGTCTGTTGGACCTGCACACAAGCCACAGCTTCCCATCTGGTAGCAGAAGGAATTTCTAGGCCAGGGGCCCGGCTGGGATCACTAAACTCTTCTTTCCTCTCTCCTAAAGCCTGACAGGACATCACTGCCACCAAAACTTAGCGGCTTCTGGAAGCAGAGCCTGTGCTAGCTGAACTGAAGGACTGTGCAACCAACAGAAGGCTCCAGCAGGTCCACCCCCTGGGGAGAAGGCAAGCACAGCTCACCGGGAAGGAGTTCACCAGGTTCCAGCTGAGCTTCTGCGTGAGGAAGCGCTGGATCCCACAGCCACGCATCAGCTGGGGCAGCTGGGCTGAGTATCCAAACGTGTCTGGCAGCCAGAACTGGGAGCACAGGAACAGAGGGAGAGGGACACACACAGTCAGCCCACAAAGAGCAAGGGGTGGGAGGACACGGTGGGCAAGGAAGGTATGATGCAAAAGAGCAAGTACCTCCGAGCAGATCCGGCCAAACTGCTCCTGGAAGAACCTCTGTCCCTGGAGAAACTGCCGCACCATGGACTCCCCACTGGGCAGGTTCCCATCCTGGGGAGAAAGCACAGGGAGTCAGTGAGGAAAGCCAGGCACCAGGGAAGGAGAGATCCTGTAAGACCCCCATTCCCACCCACCTGGCCTGGCAGACCGTGAGGAGAACCTCAACAGGGCTTGGCAGAGGGAAAAAGGAGGAACACACTAGGGAGCTCTCCCCAGCAGTGCCAGGCCCAGTGCCAGAGGATGGCACAAGGAGCTCACCATGCTACTCACCATTTCCACCCAGGTACTTCCAACAGGAATGAACTGTCCCTTGGCCACAAAGTCCTGAATCCGTGCATAGAGCCCAGGGTAGCAGCTCCGCACCCACTCGAACTGCTGCGCCTGCCGGAGCACAGCCATCGGCCCCAGCTCCTCCCACACCCTGCCCCTTCTCTCTGCCACACTTCTGGTCATCCCCCCATCTCTTTTTGCTGGAGAAGCAGCATGCCACGAGCAGGAGAGATCACTCACCTGGGAGCAGGCGAAGGTGAGCTCTGGATTGAGCTCCATCAGATGGAGCACGGTGACCCAGCTCCGGGCGCACTTTCGGATGGTCTCCTCATAGGGCCACAGCCAGGCTGCAGGGACACGAGTGGCCACACCATGGTTATCACCTAATGCAGGCTCCTCACGGAGCTAGAACCTCTCTGACACCCCTCCTGGGATGGGAAATTGAGGATGAAGCCCAACAGGTGGAAGACAGCAGACTGTAATTCATCCCTCATCCCCAGTCCCATCAGTGTTGCAAAGGGCACAGCTAGCCAGAGCCACATTCCCACACTGCCTCAGTGACAAACCCGCTATGTGGCAGCACAGAGGTCCCATTCCCTTCCCTCAAGGCAGGGCACCCTGTGCCTGGAGCCCAAGGGCAGCCTGCTCTCCCCTTGGGCAGCCCACCCTGGCCTCCAGGTGAGAGGAGATGGAGCTCTCTCTGCTCTCACCTGAGTCAATGTGGCAGTGTCCCATGGCATGGATGGTGTGCTGGCTCTGGCCGTTCCTCTGGCTGAAGACGGCTGCAGCCAGCTCACGAGCAGCAGGGAAGGTGGAGGGGTCCGTAGTATCACACACATTGACCATCTGGTTGGCAGTGTACAGTGCCTGGAAACTCCTCTGGTTTTCCTCCCCAAGGAGCTGGGGTTGAGAGGATAAAAGCATGACTCTGGCCACTGTATCAGCTCAGATGTCACCTGCCTCTGGGAGAACCTGCTACCTCCTTTCAACATCTGTCTCAGGCAGCCACAACAGGTAAACACCATGTCTCTGCTTCACAAACCCAACTTTATGCCTTTTCTCACATGCCTTCCAAATCCAGGTTCCACATATGCCCATCCCAGGGGACCGTGGTTAGCACATCCTGCTTTGGAGCAGCAAGTGGATGAAAAAACACCTGTGGCTTCTCTCCATTCAGTTTTCTCCTATTCCAGAATAGCCTGAGTTGGAAGGGACCCACAAGGATCATCGAGTCTAGACAGTGGGAATTGTGCTAAAGCAGAAGCAGCAAACATTTTCTCCTCCAAGGTCTCAGGCCATGGAACAGCAGGAGGAGGAGTTGAGGAAAAGGTGAGAAAAGGGAAGAGGAGCTCCCAGACCTGAGCCATGTCCAGCAGTATTTCCAGATCCACCAGCAGTTCATAGACATCTCTGTTGAAGACAACCAGCTCAGCCTTGCTCAGGGTAACCCTCCTGTCTGGGTCTGGAGGGGCGATCATGCTGCCCTTGCCAGCTCCAAAGAGCACACTGCAGGCCACCTCCACATCCAGTGTCAGGCTGTGGGGACCAAGAGGAAACCATCAGGGAACAGGTCACAAGCACCAGGACACAGACAAGGATGTGTGTGTGCATCCTCAGCCTCCTGGCTTCCAACAACACTGAGGTCCCCCAGCAGTGGGGGGCTCTGGCTCGGCTGACCACCCACCTGTGTGGCTCCGACTCTTTCAGGCTTCTTGTCAGGATGTAGCTGGTCTTCTCACCTTCCTTAGTCAATCCCTGCACAGGAAGATGGCACATCCAGCACATGTCATCAGAGGTCCCTGACAGCAGGCTGCGTGGGCAGGATGAGATACCCCAAAGTCCAGCTGGACAGAGGGCTGGTCCCACAGGCTTGTGTGTTGGCACGAGAACAGGACCAGACACTGCTGCTGCCCCAGCAGCACCATGAACCCTGCACACACCACCACAGAAGATGGCAGAGGTGCCAAAGGTCACCTCTCTGTACACAGCAGGCACCTGGCACGCCCCTGATCCATGTCTCCATACCTGGACAGGCTGGGCATCTCGCCACACCATGCCCTCGCCGTCGCTCTCCCAGATGAAGTGCACCTCCCGCCCTGCCCATGCCAGGGGGATGCTCAGCTCCACTTTAAACCAGCACGTCTCCCACCTGGAAGAGAGCAGGCAGCAACCTCAGCCCACTGTGTGACCTTGTCCCGAGGGAAAGCACGCTTCCTCAGAGCCTCCATGGAAAGAGCAGAGTGTGCATAGCCCACGAGTCTGATGGGATTCACACACAAGGATGCTGCCTGTCCATACACACGCCTGATTTAACCTGTGCCCTTCTGGAACCCCAGAGAAACAGCCAGTGGCATCTTGTCTGACCACTGCTGAGATCTTCTCCCAGATATGACAAACAAACACATCCCCCCCAGAAACATCAGAGACACAACCACGGTCACAAGGAGCTCTCAGCAGAAACAAGCAAGAAATGTTCCCTCACGAAATCTCCCTAAGGGCTTCTGGACACTCATCAGGGAGGAAGATCGTCACCTCATTTCTTCACCAGGGAGAGCTTGAGAGGACTCACACACACAAATAACTCTGAGACGTGAGCTCGAACACCACCACAGGCACAGCACCACCGAGACCTGGGACTCACGTGGGCCCGAAAGACTGTCCCACTTGAGCCGGGCTGAATTCCTGCACAACAGCCTCCTCGTACGGGATGCGCCGCGGAGTCTGGAAGTAGGAGAGTGACGCCGGTGGACAGCGATCCCCAAAAAGCCTGTGGTGGGAGATGGCCAGGACACAGTAATAAGCGCAGTCCCGCCCGGACTAGCCGGAGTGGTACAGAGATGGCTGAATCGCCCTGCCACCACCCAACGCCCTCAGTAATATCAGCAGGTCACTGAGCAGTAAGCGCCCTGGTGGTGGCCAGGGGAGGGCTGTGGGGCTGTGGGGCTGTGCCACGGAGCCCCGAGGCAGCGCTCCATGCTGAGTAAGGACTGTGTGTGTGTGTGTGTGTGTTTGTGTGCGTGATTTGGCCTCTCAGAGCGAGTGCACTGAGCCCCCGCACCCACGGCTGGCACCATCCCCACCCTGAGGGGACTTTGTCCTGGCCGCCATCAGCTCCCCGGGGGTGCCCTGGAGAGTCTCCCCCGCCACCCACCTGCCCCGCAGGTTGCAGTCGGTGAAGTAGGTGTCGGAGATGAACTTCT
>VZRX01009986.1:14077-45448 GCA_013398075.1 Notiomystis cincta
AGAGCCCGCTCGGAGCCGCCTCAGAGCCCGCTCGGAGCCCGCTCAGAGCCGGCTCGGAGCCCGCCCGACCCTCTGCGGATCGGGGCGGCCCCGGGGATCGCCCTCCTTGCTTCAGGCTCTCCTGCTTGCAGCCTCCGCGGCGCATCCCGTACGAAGAGGCTGCTGTGCCGGAATTCAAGTGGGAGAGTCTTTCGGGCCCACGCGAGTCCCAGGTTTCGGTGGCGCTGTGCCTGTGGTGGTGTTCGAGCTCACGTCTCAGAGCTATTTGTGTGCTCTCCCTGGTGAAGAAATGAGAGGACGATCTTCCTCCCTGATGAGTGCTTGGAGGCGCCCAGAAGCCCTAAGGGAGATTTCGCGAGGGAACAGTTCTTGCTCCTTTCTGCTGAGAGCTCCTTGTGACCGTGGTTGTGTCTCCGATGCTTCTGGGGGGGATGTGTTTGTTTGTCAAGTTTGGGAGAAGATTCTTATCCCACCCTGAGTGCTCCCTGGGTGAGGAGAAGGAAGAACCCCACTCATCGCTCGCTGTCCCTCAGCCTAAGCAATCCTTCGCCCTCCTCTCCACGTCCTGGTTTGCCTCCAAATCGCCCCAAAATGTCCTTGTTTATCATCAGGAGGGAAGGAAGAATCTGTACACGACGCTCAGCCCTGATGTTTTAATGGAAATACTGCGCTACAGCCAAGTTTACAACATTGGTATAGAAATCACATGGGTTGTGGGCCGAGGATCACGTTACAGAATACAAAAAAAGCAAGATCAAATAAAATAAAAAGAAAATTTTAAAAAAGCAAACCTCTGCTATTGTACAGGCTGGGAGCAGAGCTGGGAGCACCAGAGGCAGAGGTGTCCCCACGGTGTGTCCCAGGGACCTGCACCAGCCCCCCTTGGCTCAATGACATGCAGGCACAGACTCCTGGGATAAGACCCCTACCAAGCAGCAGCAGCAGCTGGTACTTCCAAGCTGGTCAAAAGTCTAAATCGCCCAAGATTTTCCCTTCCAGATCACCTTGAGCCTAACACCAGAATAAAAAAAGGGGGGAAATAACAGGGGAGCGTGCGTGACACCTTAGGAATGGAAGAGGACAGGTAAGAGCCCCTTCCTGCCTGGTTACAGCAGAGGAGAAACGAGACGGGTGATTTATTGCTGGCAAAGTGTGAAAATCCCCTGCTGGGCTCTTCCTTCTCTCTCCCTGTCTCCATAGGAGGCTCCCGTTCCATTCCTGCCCGCTGTGCATTGGCTGCCAATGACCAGTGGCCCCTCGGGGCTGTGCACTTCCACACCGGCTCCAGGTCCCCTCTCCTCCAGCCCTGCTCCTCGGTCTCTCTGCACGGAAGGGAAGGAGCTGTGGTGGCAGGAGAAGAGAACCTGGATCTAGATGATATTTAAGGTCCCTTCCAACCCAGGCCATTCTATGAAGCTGCTGTCTCAAAATACAGTAAGTCCCTGGGAGAGGTTGAAACCGTGGCAAAGCCCTGCCCCTGGCTCAGGGACGATGAACCATTGCAGGTGTGTAGGACTGGCAGCATGGTTTTTTTTTTTGCAAGGAAAGCCACCTCCTTTGAGGAGACACAGTGCAGTGGTGGCTGTCATGGCTCACAAAGTCTGTGCTGACTTCTTTATTTTTAAAATCAGAATCTTCCCCCGTGTTTTAAATATCTGCCAGCGTTAAATTTCTCTATTTAAAAAAATATATATCCCATCTGTGGATTTCAGGAATGAAATGCACCAAGACCCACCAATCCCTCCTCCTTTTCTCTTGCACACACGCACACACACACGCAGAGCAGCTCTGTCAAATACTGGTTTGGTATTTCCCACGATGTTTTCTCCAACACAGAAAGGGAAAAATACATCAGCACAATCAGCCCCAGCTAAGTTGCTCAGCAACACTTCCCAAAATCGAAGATCCTTGGAGCTGGAAGACAAGGTGGATAAAAATTACCCACCAGGAAAAAAGCCAACATTTCTTAAAAAATTAAAATTATATACTCTATATTTATATCTCTTTCAGGCTGCTTATACCTCAGTTGTTTAACCCCCAAACACACACGCTGCCTCTGCTGTTTCCTCTTGCCAGCCTTATAAGAGGGGTTGGATTACACCTCCCTCTTCCCTCCCCTTTCCCACCCCAAAACCTGCATGCTGCAACAGTGCCTTTCAGACCAGGAACACGGCTGAGGGTGAGCGAGTGTCTTCCTCCAGTTAAGAACAAAGACATTATTTTTTTTATTTACAAAAAAAGGAGAAAAAAGTTTCCACACAAAAGCACTACAATGATAACTCCCTTTGGTAAAAAGTGTAATAAATGTCTCCATCGGTCTGTCTGTCGGTACTAATTCTCAAGCCACCTGGTACTATGGTACACAAGAAGCTAGTACAGTTATGCTAGCACATCAAGCATAATTCCTTTAATTAAAAAAAAAAAAAAACCAAAAACCAAACCAAAACAACAAACCAAAAAGAAGAGGAAAAAAAAAAAACCAAAAAATTGACAATTTGTACATTTATTTACAAAAAAGGAGGGGAACATGTTAAAATCGTGTTGTTCTCTGCTGTGTGTGTGTACGTACATGTGTGTGAAAAGCTGGTGCATGGCACTAGGAGAGACTAGTAAACAAGCAGGTACAAAAAAAAAAAACAAAACCAAAAACAAAAACCCCAAATAAAAATAAAACAGTTCCACTGGCACTAGAAAGGACAGACCGATCTGCACAGGGTGAGTCCAGCCTGGGAGGGAGAGGAGGGAGCGAGAGGGACCCGGGGTCCGCGGCCCCACGGCCCCGCGCCGGAGCCCGCAGAGAGAGGAGAACCCGGTGCTGACAGCACCTGGGGCTTCTGGGGACACATCCAGGCGGTGGAGAGCATCCTGCTCCCCTCCCTCGCCGCTCAGGGCCTCCGGGGAGCCAAAGCCTCAACGCTGCTGGTGTGTACGAGCTCGTTGTGTTTCTCTGGGATGGCTCAGTTCAGAGAAGGGTCCTTCCTGCCCGAGAAGGGCCGGCCGCCCGCGGCCCCAGGCGGAGAGCCGCGGCCCCACGGGGACTCGCGCTGGGGCGGGTTGTGCCAGCCACGCACTAGTCAAGTGGCCACGTTTCGGAGAGACACAGTGAGGGGAGAAAGGCCTCTTCCTCCTTCCCTGGATGCGCGCACACACACACATCTGCCGGGCTCTGCCCTGGCCCCGGGCACTCCTAGGGCGTCTTGAATATCGTGCCGTATTTGACGCGGTACTTGTTGATGCTGACAAAGTGCAGGGTCTCTGTGTCACACGTGGTGGTGCAGGGCACCAAGCCCTCCAACCCTTCGCCCATGAGCCACTTGTTTGTCTCGGCTGCCATTTCGCGGGGCACGTGCTCCTTGGTCCATTTGTCCACCCAGGCCTGGAACCGCTGGTGCAGCCGCTTGCTCACCCTCTCGTGGGACTGCAGAAACAGGGAGAGGTGTTAGGAAAAGGCAGCTGTGGCCCCCAAACTGCAGCGTAACCCAAAGCTTGACACAGCCAAGGGGATCAGACACAGAGGGAATTTGTAATGCAGAATTCACCGCACTAGAGACAGAGGGAAAGCTCTGATGAAGGTCCCCCAGGTCTCCTCTCCAAGAAAATTAGTGGCAGAATGAGCTCAGAAATACTAAAAAGTTTAT
The DNA here is from genome assembly GCA_013398075.1 of Notiomystis cincta. Taxonomy (NCBI): domain Eukaryota; kingdom Metazoa; phylum Chordata; class Aves; order Passeriformes; family Notiomystidae; genus Notiomystis; species Notiomystis cincta. The sequence continues at coordinate 17,716 of VZRX01009986.1, forward strand.
GCTCTCTGTTTAAGAACAGTTCATGGGCTGGGGACATGGAACATATCCAGTGGGAGCCCAAAAGCATTAAGCATTGCCCAAAAGATGCTGCTGCCTCCTCCTTTAGCACCCAGGACTGCTCTTCCCAGCCCTCAGGGTCTGTCTCCAGCCCCCACAGAGGGCCATGGTCCCAGGAAAGATCAATATACTGGAGACACAATTGCTACAGAAATTTTAAGACCCAGGTCAGGTCTAACAGGCTCAAGAAGCTCTGGCTTAATAGAAACATCAGGAGAGGAAGAACTGTGCACTTCTTTGAGTAAGAGCATCTGCCTAAGGAATGTAAAATCCAGGACAGATGGTATAAAGCCATGGCTACAGTCATAATTGAAAACAGCCAATATAATTAAACCTCCAGATTAAAACTTACAGATTTTATTATTTGTTTGTCCTTCTCCCAGAGACTGACTGCTTCGTGGTGTTAACTGCTAAATCCCATAGATTTGTTTCCAAAATCCAGTGTAGCTTCTACAGCTCCCCCAGTGTATTCCAGTAACCAAGGGCTAAGCTGCACACTACATATTTAACACTTCAAGAATTCAATGTTCAGATTCCCTGTGAAGAGCACTGGCACATAGTATCCTGCTTATAAGCTTACATTTCCTTGAGGTTTGTGCCAGCTGAACGAGATAGACGGAATTCAATCAAAATCCTCGGTATCAGCATTTCAAAGAGTCACTACACTGCAATAAAATGCTCTCATCTGATGTGGATGCAAAGTTTAAGAGAATTACTTTACAAGTAATGAAGTAAAGCCACTATCTGTATCTCATCAGCAAGAAACATGGTAGAGTAGTTGTTTTATAAATCTAAATACATGACAAAAATGGACGGGAATATTCCCGTAAGATGAGAAAAGGAGAGTGTCAAAGCATCCACATGACCAGATCAGCCTCCTCCAGTGCAACCCTCCGGAATTTCACCCATCTGGAGTCACAAGCTCTTTCTGGATAAACCAGACCTTTGCAGCCTCCTGAACAGCAGGAGGGGCAATGCCTCTCCCCTCGCCCTGGGTCCCCGGGAGCACCAGCAGCCCAGCCGTTCTCTCGCTGGCTCCTACCTGCTGAGCTCGCAGCAGCGCGGTCCTCCTGTACATGTAATCCTCCGATTTGATCACGTACACCATCTTGTAGGAGTTCAGCTTGAATTTACACTCCAGCTTGTCCAGGCTCTCCACGTTCTCCATGGACTTCTTACTGTTTCCCTCCTTCCCTTCCTTCTCCTGCTGCTCCCGACCACGCTGACACTTACGGATCCGCCTCAGGTTCCTGCAAACCAGAGAAGCCCTCTTGGAACTGCCGCCCACCCTCCGGCACTACCAGGCTGGGTGTAGGCGGTGGATTCAAGGCCAGGTTGGACAGGGCTTGGAACGAGCCGGTCTGGTGGGAGGTGTCTGTGCACATGGCAGGGGGTGGAAGGAGATGTGCTTTAAGGGCCTTTGCCAGCACAGCCTGGCCACTCACCTGGGCAGGAAGACGGGTTTCTGGGCCAGGTGCTCGCGGAGCTCGGGGGAGGTAGAATCAGAGTTGACGTACCGCTCCACGTAGTCGGACCAGCGCTGCAAGCAAGCACAGAGCACACATCAGCCACTGCCCTCCCACCAAGCAGCAGGGGGGGCTAAGCAGGCTAAGCTGGGAGTCACACAGAAGAACACAACATCGCTTCTGAAGGATCTGTGCATCTGATGCCCAAAAAGGCAGGTACCATGTTTCTTTATGTGGTTTTGAGTATTTTCTAATACAAAATAAACCAAGAAGGATTTGCCTGCTCACATCATTGGAAGCTTTATGGCATGTCCTTGATGCTTCTTTGTCTCGTGCTAACGGACCACGCCACCAGGTCCTTGACCATCACAGTCAGCTCTCTGGACAAGCTGCCCTTACCTCTGCTTCCACAGGGTCATCTGAGTTTTCCTCTTCGGTGTCCAGCAGCTCAATGGTTAACTGAACTTGACCTCTGCTCTGAATGAACATCAGCTATAAAGAAAAAGCAGAAGGAACTTCAGTAAGAGGAGGTTTGAAATAGAAACAAATACCTTCACTTCTCACTGGGGCAAAGGGAGAATGAAGCAAGTTGGCAGTTTTAAAGAAAACCCTCTTGAGCCCCCAAAGTAAGTTTGAGGGCACGGGAAGAGATCTAATACACTCAGGCTTTTATCCAAAGTACTTCTCTGGCTCAGAAAGGGCCTGACCACTTCCTGCCTCTTCAGCAAAGGAAGTATGGATTTGATTAGCACAGGTTTATTAGCAATGTATGCAGGCAGCAGTGATTTAATGCCCAGTCAGTAGGGGCAGATCTCCCAACAGTCAGCAGAATTGAGACACCAGAGAAACGGGAGATTTTGAGCTAATAAATTAAAACCAGTGGCAGCCAAGCAGTCGGTATGATACAGCCCAAAGCTGCTGTAAAGCACAGAGGATATTCATTGCTGTTCCAGGAAATATGTTCCTCCTTGAAACTTCATTTCTGAGGGGCCCTTACAGAAGCATGAACTTGTGTTCCAAAAGCTGGCAGCGTCTGCGCCGGTTTTGGCTGGGATGGAATTAATTTTCTTCATTTTCGGGTGCCTAAACAAGGCTCTTTTTTTAAAGGACCAGTGCCTCTCCCTTCTTAAAAGGCACCCCCCACACCTGCTGCTGGTTTTACACTGAGGTTCAGACCCTGGCTTCACCTTGAAGCAGTTCTCCTCGGACATGAGCTGCTCGGCTTTGCGCTGGTACGCGGCCTCCAGGAGCGTGCGGGAAGACTGGGAAGCGAGGAGACCTCCCGTGGCTCCGTTGCTGTTCTCTGACAGGTACAGGTCTGTCACCTGCACACAGATCTCATCACTCACGATGTGCTGCAGCTGCAAACAGCAGGGGGAAGGTGTTTGTCAGGGAGGCTGCTACACCCCCAGCAGAAGAGAATAAAGTAAGGTTGTAACAATGGGATCACTTCTTCCACTTGCAGATGATCTCTGCTACTATGTGAAAAACCCACAATAACTTTAGAAAAATTAGCAGGTGGCAAAGCACAGCCACTCAGAGAAAAACTACACACAGAGAACATTCTGAGCAGCGACAGGGGAGGAAGGGCCAGAGCTCTGTGACACAGTGTGTCCTCTCCTCACCAAGGGGCTGCTGCTGTGTCTGAGGAGAGGGGTGGGAGGCTTAAAATCAAATCCATATTTTGTGTAAGTTTAAAAATCAAAAGTCTCCCAACTGTCTTCTGAATTCAGTTAATCTCTGGACTGAAGGGCTTCTGAAGAGCAGCTTTACCCTTCTGAAAGAGGAAAGGCTTTTCAAGTTATTCTGCTTCCAGCCCCTTGTGTCTGTTTTTGTTCTTTATGCTACAAAAAGGCACAAGAAGAATTTTTCCTTTGCTCATACATTCTTCCTACCAACCCAATAAAAGGATTGGAGTTTAACAGCCAAAATGAGCTACTCCAGCAGCCAGATAAAAGAGACAAATGTTTTCAGAAAAAGTGTGCACTCCCACAGCACTGATGGAAAGGAACTATTTAGATGTCATTTCTCTTTTTTTTCTTTTCTAAGCTAAAGCAAGATTAGCTCTGGACAGGCTTTGAATGCTTACATCCTAAAATATCTGGAAAACAACAAGAACCCTGTAGAGGATATTCTCAATAATTTAAACAGCTCAGAAATCACCTTCTATCCTTTCTCCACTAGGAGGGTTAGAGAGCTGGGTGGAGAAACACCCTGAATTTACCTGCTTACCCCTGACATTCCCATTCAGACACACAACATGGCCTCCAACGTGAGCCATGGAGCAAACCCGCCTGCTTTCTCTACCCCGCCCTGCAGTGCCCAGCTTCGCTGGCAGTCACCTGTCGGACGATGCTCTGGATCAGCTTGTCCATGGTGAAGGCGATGTAGGCGTGGATGGTGAACATCTCGCGCAGGGAGTCCTCGTACTGCGACGAGTCCATGTTCCCATCCAGGAGGTTGCGCACCATGTCCAGGAAGGCCGGGTAATAATCCTCAACATCGATGTCCACTGCAACAGGGGAGCAGGGGAGACGTGAGCACACCGCTCCCAGGAAGGGTCACTGTGAGTTTTGGGCCTCAGGTGACCCACTTAAGCTGAAAAGTTACTTAAACTTGTCTTTTATGGACATAAGTAAGTCCTTTTTTATGGACATAAGTAAGTCCTTTTTTATGGACATAAGTAAGTCCTTTTAAGGCCACAGGTATTTCCATAATCTCTCGCTTTCTAGCTCTAGCCTCCACCATGAGCTTTTTATTTCTGAAAGCTTTTACTTAGGGAACTTGAGGGTACTTTAGATATGCAAGTGTAAAATGAAAGCTTTTATGAAATAACTGCTGCATACTACCCTTCTGCTATTCCAAGTCCCATGTTCTCTGCATCTCCCCAGGGATAATAAAAGAGAACCCATCTTAAAGGGTCACTGCTGTCACGTGCCTGAAGACGCCAAACTCACCACACTACAAACAGAAGCACCTTTCCCCCCCCAGCCTGCCACCAGAAGTCACTCACTGGGCTCCTTCAGTCGCAGCTGGATGGCAGGACTGTCGCTCTTGTCTCGCTTTATGCCCAGCACTTCCCTCTCCCACTCGCGCTCCCGCGTCTCCTCCTCGATCTGCCGCTCGGCCTGGGTGCAGATCCGCAGCAGCCGCAAGCACAGGATCTGGTGCAGCCTCATGAAGATGTACCAGTTGCTGTTCACGTAGAAGAGGTTGTAGACCTCATCCATGCCCCGCAGCTTCTGGGCTGTCGTGTTGTTGAACATCAGCTTGGTTTTGGGAGGACTACCCCCAACACCGTTGTGCTTTTTTGCAGCCCCGGTGGCTTCGTCCACATCCATTTCCTCTTCTTCCTCCTCTTCCACATCCGAGAGTTCACCTCGCTGAGCAAACAGCAGGTCTGGAATGAAGTGATACATGATCTGCTTGATTTTGTACTTGTCCTCTTTCTGGATTCCCGTCTGCCGCTTCACATGGTGGATGATGAGAGAGGCAGCGTCTTCCAGGATCTGCTTGTCTTCGTAGGCTAGCGAGAGGTGTGGGCCTGTGGGGACTCCAGCATTATCTTCTGAAGCCTGTTCTTGCCTCTGCAAAGGAGAAACACCATAAATATCAGCCTAAACAATCTCTTTCCACCACTCAAGAGCCTGCTAGAAAGCTCCCCCTCATCAAGCAGGGAGGAACAGGAACTGAAAGTGCACTAGAAAAGTACATGAGCTTGAGGGAAGGAAACTCTTGGCGACCATCTCACCTCATCATAGATGCTTTCAATCTCATTGAGGAGACTCTTTGACCTTAGGACCTTGGTATCATTCTGTTTGAAGTTGATGCCCTGGTGGTCCAAGGATTTCAGGTAATACTTCTCATTCTGCTCTCGCCAGACTTTATTAAATCCTCTCTGGGCTTCTCGCCACTCTTCCTCTTTCATCTTTAACCTTGGACCAAGAAAATGAAGGTGAGCATACAAGAAAAGCCTCGGCCCACGGCTCTTGGTGAGTGTTGACAAGAGCTGAACTCCCAATGAAATAGGCATGGATCAAAAATATCCCACAGAAAGGAGCTTTCCAGGAGGTGCACCCCGGACACACTCTTCTGGAGAAACCACTCTGGGTTTCCTTCACATCTAAGTAAAACCATGCAGGAACAAAGCAGCCCCAGAAGAGGGGATAAAGGGACAGGGAAGTCAAAAAAAGCCAGCCCTGCTGTCTCAGAAATACCCAGAAAGTCACTTAGCTCCACCTGTGGAACAGGGGCAGCTTAGTTTGGACAATGAACAAAGCATGGACACCTGAGTGACCTGGGAATGCACCCCTGAACCTTGACTCAGCATCCCAAGCAAAGCACCCCTGATTCAGTCCAAAAAGGGGAGGGAAACTGGGATCTTGCAGGTATCCTGGGAAGGCTGCTCCCCCAGCTCCAGAACTCCACAACACAGGAGCAGGAGTCCCACAGAGATAAAACAGTATGTACTGCTTATGCATCTCCTCGACCTTCCTCAAGGAGCTGCAGCATCCACTCCCTCTTAACTAAGGAAGGGGAACAACAGAAACAAGACTGGGAATCTGAGGATAGCAGAGGCACCATGATCTGGGCACGTAGGGCCACAGGATTTGGTAAAGGGATCACATTTAGCCCAAGGATAACAGTTTCCTTATCTTACACACAGTGCTGATGCCAGGGGAGAAAAAAGTTTAAGAGGAGACAATAAAAGCTCTAAAACTTTCCAGCTGAACTGCAAGGATTTTGTTTCAGGAGGGCAATTCCCTCTAGGTGATTATTATGGAATACACCAACTGTCCAGAATATAAATGAACTTCTTAGTTTCACAGAGTAATAGAGTCATGGAATGGCTTGGTTTCGAAGAGACCTTACAGATCATCTTGTTCCACCCCTGCCATGGACAAGGACACCTTCCACTAGACCAGGTTGCTCCAAGCCCTGCCCAATCTGGCCTTGAACACTTTCAGGGATGGGGCAGCCACAGCCTTTTGGAGCAAATTTACAGCCTCGTGGAGGTCACACTCCTTAGGGGCAGAAACGAGCCACTTTTCCACGAATCTGGACGGCATTACCCTTTGGAAGGGACCCTGGGGCAGGGTGCTGGGGCAGTCAGTACCTTTTGAGAACAATGGGAACAGCCACGGAGGGGTTCTTGCGGAGCCCATCGATGATGTCAGCTGCTTTGTCAGCATATATCCTCTGGAGAGCCTTGCGGTGGATCACCTCCGAGGTGCCCCCCAGGGTGTTGTCCAGCCGGAATTTGGCCTGCTCCTCCGCAGACAAGCGTGACAATTTCTTCTGGATTGCCTCGAGAACGCGGATGGTTGCCAGGTTGGTCTCCAAGACAACATCCAGCTGGAGAGAACAGTGCATTAGCCGTAGCATTTGAATAGACAAAACATGATACTTCACGGAGGCAAACATTCAAGTGACACAAAACAAGAAGCTGCGCCTGTTTAACAAGGTGTACTGGGGCACTTTGGTGTTCAGCTGCTCTAAAATAATCCAATTATATTTCATCTGCTACCTAAACAACACTGTGTAAGAATTTAAAGGCTACCAGAATGATACTGTTTGGAAATTACATCTTCCAGCTGGGAAAAGAACACAATTGACAGTTACCCTACAAAAGGACGTGCCAAATCTGAGCAGATTCAGGTAATTGCCCAGCTAACTTCCATTTCCAGTCAAGATGTCAGTCGTTTAACATGCTGAACATATTGCTTTGCAGATGATTACAGGGGAATGCATGTTCTCATGCACTACGTGGGCAGGAAGAACAGAAAAATGCAATGATTCCATGCTGGCCATTCAACAATTTCATGTGGAGCGGGTGAATGAAGAGCTCTGCACAAAAGGTGAGGGGCAGGGGTGGCAGCTCAGTGGTTATGCAGCCACTACTACTTCTTGCATGAAGAGAACACAAGCTTTTATGCTAAAACACAGGTGGCAGACACAATAAAAGATGCAGAATTAAAGGTGCCATTACATCGAGCTCATTAACTGTTCACAGAGCAAAGCTTTCCGACACATGAACCAAGGAAAAGCAATTTACCTCAAAGCGCTCGTCCTCACACCTGTAGATGTGCTCTTCATATTGTGTCTTCTTGGAGCTCACAAACGTGGAGTCTTCAGACCAGGATGGGAAGGAGACCCAGGTGTCATTCAGAACCTTTGAGGGAGGCAGAGGGAGAACAAGAGTCGTGGTCAGTGCTCGAGGGGATCACACCTGGCCAGCTTCAAGTCCAGTTTTCTGACAGGACAATCTAACTCCCTGGTTGGAAAAAGTGTGTGCCCTTTCTGAAGCTCAGCATTCACAGGGCAACCCCAAACAGCCAGAACCCAAACAGCCAGGCAGCCTGAAAAATTCATAGGCTTGAGCTGCAAGGAAAAAACTTGTGAGAGAAGAGGAAAATAAAGGTGAAAGGAGCTTTTCTGCTCCCTTGGATTAGTCAGCTGCAACCAGCTGGTTCCTCATGTGTGATTCACCATCAACAGTGTGTGGTCACCACAGCAGACCTGACTGTTAGACAGGACACAGTTGCTGCCTCCAAATAAGGCTAATTGGAAGTGTAAAACCATACCCCAGCATCACCTTTCCTGACAAAACAGCTCAGCACCTGCAGCTTTCAATACAGGAGCAGAGCATTAAAATGCAAACAAACAAAAAGCCAACAACAACCTCCAAGAGAGGCCAAAGGCAAAGAAACAATGATTTTGGCAGACAGTCTTGGAAGCCAGGCCCAGTTTTCATAAACCCAAAGCCTGAACAACTGAGTCATTAGATTCTCACAGGGACAAAAGTTTGTAACTGCATCACACAAGAAGCTTTTGAGAGACATGTCAAGACATGGATTAAAAATTCAGCGTTTTAGGGAGAAAGAAAGATGCGTTTGAGGGAATACGTGGGAGAATCTGTCTACAGAAGACATGATTTTCTTTTAAAGTTGGCCTACAGACAACTCTGAAAGCAGGCTGAGTGGGAATTTGGGTAAAAAGGTAGCAATGATCCTGAATTACACACTCTCTTGTAAAGGGCCTCTGAGACCACATTAAGACCACGCAGAAAACCAGTTCTGTCATCTCCTACTTGGAGCATTTTAAGTTTGCACTCTTAAGGTTCCTTTCACAGGCTGTACTACGTAGCACATCATAAATAAAACACAGGAGCATCAGGCAAGTCAGTAATTAACCACCATAACTACCCAGCAGGCTTTTCTCCAGCTGTCCCCCAAGGCTCTAGGCAGACCTTTCCCAAAGGCTGCTGCAGAGGAGCTGATACCAGCCACCAAAGCCACGTGGGTACCACAGCTCCCAGCCAGCTTCCAGCACAACCCAGTTCCTAGAATGACGCCTCGCCCTGTGCAACAGCTTCTGGATATGATCCAGATGTTTACAGGAGTGCCACTAGGAATTCCTCAGGTGTGCTCCCCTCGAGCTGCCACACGTCCCGTGGCGATCCCGAGCCAGGATGGTGTGCCCACACATGCCTGGGTGCAGGAGCAGCACGGATCAGTGTGCATCAGTGCTAAGCAGGCAGCTGCCTGGCCCCAGCCCCGTGCTCACCACCACCCTGACACCCTCAGGAACCTTTCCAACACAGGGATACAAACTAAAACTCCCCATCCTGCTCCGTTTTGCTCCGATGCTTTCAGAAGGCTGGGAAGAGCCTTCCCCTGTGTGGCACAGCTCCACCCTTACCTCTTTACACAGAGGAGTCCGCCCTGTGCACTTGGGTTGCTGGTAGCTCTTGGGCAAGGCTCTGTAGCTGGAGCCCAGCCTCTTGCAGGAGGCATAGTCAATCTCCATGGCAATCCCCTCCGTGGCCCGCTCCTTCGGATACGTCTCCATGTGAACAGACTCCTTATACCCCAGGAAGTTTTTAAACCAAGTGAACAGTTCTGGGAATTTCCTAAAATTAAAGGAATTAAGTGAAAAACAGGCTAAGCAGAACGCAAACAGTGCTGACCTGTGGTGCTGAGGCTAGAACTGATTACTACAGACAGCCCTCTAAATTACCAACCTGGTGAGAAGACCCTCTCTGCTCAATCCCACTCACACAGAGCTGTGGATCAGGTGGGGGATTGCTCTCCTGCTGCAACTACAGGTGCTTTAGGATTAGTGATGAGCAAGGAGCAGCTGTCAAAGCTTTTGCTGCAGCAACAGCATTCATGGCCTGGTCACATCTGGCTCTCCCCAAACTACCCTGGTAGCGAACTCAGGCCAGATTCCTACTTGTGTGCCAATGTTTTGAGCCTTAAACCTGACCTTTCCTTTCCAGAGGCAGCAAGAACAAACTAAAAGGCAATTCTGTAACTCCACAGCAAAAGGTTTCAGTGCCAAACAATTGCTTCAACCAGACTTCACAGGGCAGCATAAATCATGGGCCTTTGCCTGCAAGGCCCAAATTACCTGCAAAGTTTCCTGAAGAATTTATTAGTCTAAAACACTGCATTTGTTCAAGGCTCTTATCTCATGCAAAGCTCCAGCAATAGGATGAATTGAATCTGTTACTAATTGAATCACCAGTTATTCATTGCTTTTACATATGGCAAAAGATAATGTCCAACTCCAGAATAAAACCCCCTGTATCATCTCTTTCCCTATAGTTAGGATGGGAAGAGTACAGGATTTATATGGTCAAATATTGCAGCTTTTCTACCTGAAGTCAGGCATCCTGCTGATGCCTGACTAATTCCAGTGGACCTACAGAGTGAGTGGAAGCTCCTTAGGGCAGTTTCTCTGCACTGTAACTACTGTAATGGGGTCCTGAACCCAATTTATGTTGCTACTGCCTTCTCTCCCTGAGAACCAGCAATTCAGTGTCCATGCAAAAGAAACACTAATCCTGCTGCCCAAAGTTGATGAGAGCCTATCTGTTGGTTTTAACCAATTAATAGAGCTGTTCTGTACACTACTGACAATCATGGAAGTCATAAGTTCCTATTTAAAGTACAAGTTCCTTAACTGTGATTTTTGGCTTTGAGACAGAAGTCAGCTGCTTTCTGGAAGCTTTAGTGAGTTTATATCAGCACTCTGCTTTTTTTGAGAGGACATTTCCTATGTAATTAGACAGTCAATCTTTTCTCAAATGACATAACCCATGATTGCAGAGCAAGAACCTGCTAATAATTTTGTTTGCCTGACTGGAAAGGGAAGGCACACAGCAAGCAACACCTGCACTGCTCCTGCATGCTGCCTGTCAGGACACAGCTGGGAATCTCTCTGGGATAAGGAACAGCGAAGGGCAGTGCAGAAGACCATGAAGGCGAGTGTTTCTCTCCTGGCTCCACAAGAGAACCAGACCAAGAGGATTAAGCTTCCTGCCCTGTGTGAGGGAAGGGGCTGCACTTACCCTAGGAAGGGAGAAACCAGCTGCACGAGCTCGGCCCGGGAGATCACCTCCTGGTTGAAAATAACCAGGCAGCGCAGGAAGTTCTCGTATGCCTCGGTGCTACGCAGAGCTTTGCGGACCTGGGGAGGGAGACGAGAGGAGAAGAGGAGCTGGGGGGGTGACACTAAGCAGGGGGAGGGCCAGGACACCTGGATTTGCTTCCCACTGAGGCACATGAATCTTTAAGTGGGCTGGACAGAGAGAACTTGCCCTGTGCACTGGGCCAGCAAACTGGTACTGATGGGAGCCATCCCCATGTGATGTCAGCACTGCTCTAAGAAAGGAGCTGCAAATGAAGACTTAATCCTTCAAAGAATCCTTTAAGAGCTGGATTACAAAACCATGGAATCGTGGACAACATCAGTTGTAACTGCAGCACCACAAACCCACCCAGGCTGCCTTTAAACTCCAGAGAGTATTTCAAGCAGAGAGCAGGGCTATGAGGCTCATGCCCTGGGTAACACCTCTCCAGCCTCTGCCTGCTTCCAGCCTGGATTATCACAGACAATCCTCCTTGTGTAACCACGATCTTCACAGAGTGAGGGAGCCAAATTATTCATCCCAACACCATTACCTTTCCCACAAGAACAGTTGGATCTACACATCAGACTGAGATCTATCACTGCTAAGTTATTCATCATTACAGCTATAATTCCACAGCAGGGATTTCTAGGTTTACTCATGTTAACACCTACACATCCTCCAAGCAATAAATTGGTTCCCAGTTACCATTAGCTGGTTCCCAACACGCTGCAAAATTCACCACATCAGCAGGGAGCAGCCAAGACTGTCATCAATGCGTGAATATTGCTTAAAAGGATGGTTTTAAGTTCGTTCCATACTCCCCTCTGAGCTATAAGGGCATGTATGGACATCTCAGAGAAGACACCAAGGTACCACTTGGAAACATCCCATATCTCCTTCACTTGATCTGTGTGCTAAACCAGCAACAAGTAACGACTGTGCAATTAATTAGATTAATCTCTGAGGGGAAAAAACCCCACAAAAAGCCCCAGCCCAATGTAAATATGAATCAGGTGCTTTGTAAACTGAGCTCCCCCACTGTGGCCAGCTGGCTGTAGATGGGTACAAGCTGTGCCGACACAGCAAGACACGCCATGCACATCATCAGCTGCACGGGGATTTTAGAAAGGGGAAAACAATTTGGAGTGTGGGTTACAGGAAAAAATTCCCATTCCCTCAAATAAACTGCAGCAGCAGTGGGTGGGAAGTTGGAGAAGGAGCTCTGGGGAAAAGACACATGTAAAAAAAAAATATCACCAATTTTTAAAGATTTCAATGGATCTCACTCAGAGGTTGCAGGGTACATCTGAGGTCAAGCAGAGAAATGTTGTCAGGGTGGTGTAAATCTCAGACACTTCACTGTGATAAAAACCCAGATGTGTACACAGGAAAGGCATACATCAAGGACATGCAACATCTGCATCCTGGCTCTCACCTTCTCAAAGAAGAGAGATTCTGTCCCCACACCATGCTTGCTGGCCTCTGCCAAAGACTGGTCTTTCAAACCAAGCAGTTTTGGTTTCTTCTGTTAGGAAAAAAAAGAAAGGCAATTAAAAATAAAAGCGGTGTTCAGCAAGTTGAGGTCATTTGATTATCATCACAGGTGAGTGCCAGCTCCCTGACCCCACCACGTGCTTCTCATTACAGGAAAAGTGGCTTTCCTGAAGAAAAAGTCTATTAAACTATGTGCTACAAGTTAATTTACTGAATGTTAATAAGTAGCATGCCGCTCCAAATATTTGTAATACATTGTTGCACCCCTTCCTGTAACTAGCTGATTGTTTCAATCACATTACAGCATATCTTATTTTGATAACCGGTTTGGAAAACTGCCAGAATAAATGATTTTCCTATCACTCATCCAGTTCTCTAAGTCTTACAGCTCCCCAGAATAACAATTTTTTTTCTCTCTTGCATTCTACTGCAAGATGCTTTATCTTCCCCATCACACTGCTGCACTCTCCATCCTTAGAAAGGCTGAAAGTTGCCTCCAAAACGTGCTTTATTTTGGAGCCTTTGATTTGAAGAGGAAGAAAAAGGGCAGAAGGAGACTTAAATCACTGGATTTAAATGATACAATTATGCCTGCTAATGCTTTTCACGACAAAGGAAGATATACTGGCTTCAAAAAAAGCAGGTAAATTTATCCTTCATGCACAAACACGAAGCCACCTGGCCACAGGACAATTTTTGTTGCACTACAAAGCCTTGCTGCTCTCACAAATCATGTGTCATTTGAAAAGGGCAAACTCTGCTGAGAGAATAATCATTCATCATTGTATTAAAAGGTTTATCACAGGAAAGATGAGCAAACATGATTCTACTGCTCTAAGTTCTTCTACATCAAAGCTTTCAGGCACACCTTTTCAGCTTATCTTTTCCTACGTGCCTCGGGAACATTGGCTACAAATTCTGGACAAATTTATTTTGTGGCATTACTGAGACTTTTGTCTCCACATTCCACAAGTTCTCCTCATTAAACATTGCTACTAAAACAACATCTTTCTAGTAAAGTGATGAAAGCTCTGTTTTCCCAAGCCACTAAAGTAACTATATCCCACCCTCAGGAACAGATACCAACACCTGTTTGCAAAAATCAGAGGCAAAGACTTGTGCTTGGAAACAAGGACTTCTGAAAGGTTTGAAGACAAAGATTATTTCCCATGGTCTCAAGCTGCAGCCTGTGCCACAAAAATCACAAGGACTTGGAAAACACATCCTGCTCTGCCACAGCCTCCTGGCAAAAGGAGGGCTCTGAAGGAGCTGCAGCTCTTACCTTCACCGGAGGGGTTGCTCCAGTGCCCGAGTGCCGTCGGATCTGGCAGCCGTTCTGGTTGGGTCTCTGCTGCTTGTTGTTCAGCTGTGGCTTCTTCACTGTGCCCCCGTGGTCATTCCTGACTGATTCCACCTTCTCTGCAGTCGTCTTACTCAGCAGCTTGGTCAGAGACAAACCCGTAAGACCATCAGGGCTAAGCTCCACACAAAGTGGCACAGAAAGGTCTGGGCTGGAAGGGACCTTTCAGATCATTCAGTTCCAATGCCATGTCATGCTCAGGGACACCTTTCACTATCCCAACTTGCTCAGAGCTCCATTCGACCTGTCCTTGAACACCTCCAGGGATGGGGCAGCCACAGCTTCTCAGGTAACCTGTGGCAGTGTCTCACCACCCTCACAGGGAAGGATTTTTTTTCTAATATCTAATCTAAGCCTACCCTCTCTAAAGCCATTTCCCCTTTTCCTGTCACTCCATGCCCTTGTAAAGTCTCTCTCCATCTTTCTTTGGGGCTCACTTCACGTCCTGGAAGGCCACAATTAGGTGACCCCTGAGCCTTCTCTTCTCCAGGCAGAACCACCCTAATTCTCCCAGCCTTTCCTCACAGGACAGGTGCTTCATCCCTCTGATCACCTTGGTGACCTCCTCTGGACTTGCTCTGACAGGTCAATGTCCTTCCTGTGCTGGGGACCCCAAAGCTGGATGCAGCAGTCCAGTGGGGTCTGCTCCTAAGCTCTAGATGATCAACGGATTTTACTGCAGTTACAGCACTAACTTAGAACCCTTTTAGGCAAAGAGATTGAATTTAAAATCAAAGTTATTTAAGAGACAAGTTGGAGGCAGAAACCACGGTCTATCCCCTGACCTCATTCCTACACCCCAAGAAAGAAACAGCAAAAGCACATTTTTCTGAACACTGGCTTCATACAGAACAGTCTGCACTAGGTATTGCATCCTGTCTCCAGGGGTACTCACCACAGAGCTGTTGGCATCGGGCAGGAATTGCCCAAATTCCGAGAGCAGATCCTCCTGGTTCTTGAAGAGGCGAGCCACCTGGGCATACACCTCCTGCTCTGTCAGGGCTGGCGTGTAGTTCCCTCCTGCCTCCTTGGCATTGCGCTGCTCTTTCTGCCAGGGGAAGGAGCACAAGTGTCAGAAGAAAGGGTGCACAAACTATCAAGTGACAAAGAAAAAATAAACAAACTTTCAGTGATATAAATAATAAAACAGCAAGGGTCTTAGCTTCTTATGTAAAGCATCATACTCTATTAATTGTAGGACTCTCATACATTCTAATATCTGTACTTATATCTACCATAAATACATCCTAAATGCCCAAAGGGCCCTGTAAGACACTGATGAAGGAAGTGGTTTCTTTGCTTTTAACATAGAGCTACGGCCACATGGTCACATCCTGACCCATGCTCAAAGAAAACCACCAAATTCAGTTTTAAACAAGCATTTCAGACACTTCCAAACAAAGATGAGGGATCGAAATCTATTACTTCATACTGCTATGTAATCTTTTTCACTTGCAAGAATTCTGCTAAGTTCAAGCAGAATTCAAGACCAGGCTGGATGGGGCTTGGAGCAACCTGACCTGGTGGAAGGCGTCCCTGCCCAAGGCAAAGGGTTGGACTAGATGATCTTTAAGGCCCCTTCCAAACCAAACCAGCCTATGATTATTTGCTGGCCACTGCTAATACAGCAGAAAACCCAAATGCAAGTTTTGGACAGCCCCCCAAAAGCAAAGCAAGAGAAATAACCGTACGTAGACACAAATTCCCATTTCTACCACGCACCTGATACGTATGGAGGATCTCCAGGAAGGCTTTGTAGATGTCTGGCTGTCCCTGGAAGCGATTCTTGATCTTGTTGACGTAGTTGATGGCATGGTTGAACTCCACGGGCTGATTGTTCTGCAGGGATGGTGTGGTGCCCAGAGAGATTGTCACAGGCGTGTGGGGCTGGACCGGCGGCGAGCGTGGCGATGCGTACGGCGGAATCGGGGGCGTCTGCTGGTTGGCAGGAGTATGTGCCTGCAACTGCGATGGCTGAGGAGGAAACAAGCTGTGTTAGGGACCAGCAGATCCCTTCATGGTCGGGATAAAGGCACTTTTAATCCACTTAGGGACAGATAAATATTTAGTGGGCCAGCAGGGACTAAATCGCATCAGGGAGACAAAACGCCCGGACCGTTGGAGCTGTTGTTATTAAGACGATTTTCCTTGCTAATTGCTTTGGACTGAAACCTGACAAGAGACACAAACCACCTCAGAAATTTAAGAGCCAAAATGCAGAGGTATGGCTGGCTCCAACACTGAAAAACTGTGGGGTGTATAAAGGCAATAGCAAGAGAAAACTGGAGAGACAAAAAGCAGGCAGTGAGTAATTATTTTGAATACTCTTAATGGACATCAAACAGCCAGGTGAAAATTTCATTTTGAGGTGGAAATTTTAAGTGGAAAAGGAAGTACTTACTCCCATCATGTTTTTAATTTCAAAACTTGTATTACACTGAGTTTTTAGGACTGAGAATGTAAATAACTGTCTTAGGATGGCCATAAATACTCTGTTACAAGGTCCTGCCTTGCTCAGCTGCAGCTTTACCTGCCTGGTAGGGACATCTCACCTCATTGTCTAGCCTGTCCCTCAGGTTAATTTTGAAGTTTCAGCAAAGATAGTTCAACATTTTGCAGCTTGAGAGGGAGAAAACCACTTATCCCGTGGTGCTAAGAAGGAGACTGCTACATCTTTACTGAGAGCGTGCACTACTTCAGAAAAAATCCTTGAAATCTGGCAGAGGCAAATTCATTCTGGAATGATCTGCAGTGTCCAGCTTAGCAAATCTTTTAGCAAATCTTTCAGCATGTTTTTGTTTGCCATTTCTGAGCAGGAAGTTGTATGTCCCAACAATGTTTGTCCAGAGATCAGCTAACTGCCACATTTTAAATCCTGACGCTTTTTAACTGCACCTTGCCTTTTCCTTTAGCTTTTCCAGCCAATTGTTATCTAACAGTTTAGGGATTAACCCTTGAAACTTTGGAGATCCCCTCCCTAAGGCTCTGAAATATTTTCACATTTTGAGGCTAAAATACATGATATTTTATCTGGAGTAATCTCCTTGAATGTCAATTATCCTGTTCTGTTTCACCTAAAATACATCTTTTGGACAGCAGCATCTGGATTGTAACTAAAGCAGAGTCAAATTTCCTCTTACTGAAAGGTCTCTGTTTGGGCACACACACCAACAGGCAACATCATGGTCATCATGCCTGAACTCTTGCACTTTAGATGTTGCCAATAACTCCAGAATCCTTCCAGCTGATGGCTGAACCAGACCCCTCTAGAAAAACCATCCAATCTGAAAACAAGACTTTGAGCAATGCAGAATCCACCAAATAACAAATGAAGGCTTCCT
The DNA here is from genome assembly GCA_013398075.1 of Notiomystis cincta. Lineage (NCBI taxonomy): Eukaryota > Metazoa > Chordata > Aves > Passeriformes > Notiomystidae > Notiomystis > Notiomystis cincta. Next base: position 34,852 of record VZRX01009986.1, read on the forward strand.
AAAGGCTTAATTGCCTCAAGCATTTGAAACAACACACACACACTTTCATACCAAAAAGAACATCTTTATCACCACCTCTGTTTTACAGGCAATTTCTTGGGACTTTAGGCCTAAGCCAATGTACACAAAAGCAGGCAGATGATGTGTGCCCAGTGCTTTAACCAGGAACCTTTTCCCTAGGGTTCTTGAACGATGTGTGTGCCATTTACCAGATGCTCTGACTGTCATTCAGTTCCCCACTGCCAGCAATAAGGCTTTTCCAAACCCTTAATGTTTTGGAAAGCTTATTTGAATTGCTGTCAAATTAACTACGACTGCATCTTCAAGTTTGAAAATGCAGCAGCAGGAGGGGAACACACGAAGGTTCACAAACACTGCGGAAAAGCAGCGTGGAAGTTAATTTTTCACTCTCCAGCTCCACACCAGCTTCAGCTGGAGGCAGCAGGATCCCTGTGCTCTCAGTGCAGGTCAGCCAAAGCCCCTCACCTTGCTGATTTTGGCAGGTGTGGGCTGCGGCGCCGGCTGTGCTGGTGTCGGGGTCGACTGCGCCGAAGGCTGCGACGGATGCGGCGGCTGAGGCTGCGGCTGGGGCTGCAGCCCGTGGGTGGGGATCTGGTGAACCTGCCCCGGGGTCGTCACGTTCACCATGTCATTGGTCTGCACCTCAATCTTGTAGCCAGGTGGCAAGAAGGTGTTGAAACCCATGATCAAGTCCGGGTGGCCCTTGAAGAGCTGCGACACGCGGCTGATCACCCCTGGAGTGTCGATGCTGAGGAAGCAATAAGATCACAAGGTCACGACCCTCGGGGACCTGTCGGTGGGACAAGGTTCTCCACACTGGAATCTCCCAGTAGATTTTTTTCCCTTGTCACCTCTAACCTATGAAACAATGCAGAACTGAGTCCTATAAGCACGCTGCTGAACTCGAGAGCGACAATAGCATTATTTTGTTAGCCCAGACGGTGTTTTGTACCCTCGAGATCCAGTCCCAGGTCTGAACACTATTAATGGCAGACAAACAGACACCCAGATGAATCAGCTGTCAAGGCTGAACTTGTGAAGTCCCACTCTAAGCAGAGATTTAGTTTAAATGAAAGGATGCATTTCATTATCAGAAAATAAAGCACACGACTGCTTTTACATCACTGGCCAGGTGTGTTATTCTGTATACAAAGGACAGAATTTAGCTCCTGCCCCGTGCTCCCATGTCTACATACACTCTCTCTAACCTGGAAGGAAGAAGCAAAATGCAGCTTGTTACCTTTGAGATTTAAATTCCTTCATAATATCCAAGAAGTCATTGTAGACCTGTGGCTGACTACCAAACTGTAGCTTCACCTGGTCAAGGTAAGACAATGCATCCTCCACCTGGAGACAGACCAGACAGGTTATATTAGCACAGAAGATTTGATTTCGCCTCCCATTGTTCCCTAAAACACTCATCATTTGAAAACACAGCTGTTAGCCCTGAGCCTGTGCAGGGAATTAAGGAGCAAGAAGCTCATGAGCCTGGTTAGTGTACTACCAGCACCATTTGAATAAGAGGTACTCACTCCCCATTCCTGGCCCACGAGATAAAACTGTACCAAAAAGAGACAAAAAGGAAAAAAAGGCAACACAGATCAGCAGAATTACTCAGAATAATAATTAAAAAAAAAATCCAACCACACTCCAAATTTACCATCACTGAAGTGACTGCTAGGATAAACAGAACTACGAGACTGAGTATTTTTCCTGCATTCATATGTGGAAATTATTATGGAAGTCTAAGAATAAGCAGAAAGTGGAAATGACATATTCAGTGTAGTAGATGTCTGCCAGGTACACGCTTGCACTTCTCTCAAAAAGCCAGACATTTCAGTTCAACATAGAGGGGTTTCGAAAATGGCAACTGTGGGCGGCAAATTGTTTTACACCTCAAACAGCAAGAGGTTCATGATTCGTGTACCAACAGCCAATTTTCAGGAGTACTGGAAGAACAGCCCCAGCCTAAAGCCAGAGCTCTGGGTCCCTGTGCCTCCAGCAGCCAGGCCACGAGCTCAGCAGCTGCAGGAGCTCTCCTTCGTCTGAAATTAAACAGCCACAGAAGAAAGACTCGTGTACAGCCCCAACCTTGCACTAGGCAAAGGGTTTTCCATGGATTTCACTGTGAGGAAGAAACACTCCTTTTGAAACCAGTTTTCAGAGGTTTGTAGAAATGAGGTTTGCCACATTCAGCGAAAGGAAAGGGCAGTGGTTTCCACCAAACTGAGAAAGGCTCACAGCGTATTTGGAAACAGCTGAAACAGGCATCAATTCGTATGTATGTGCCTTCTCCGAATGCAGCGAGTTAAAGGGGTTATTTTTGGTGGACTTTTCTCTTTGTTTAAGGTTTTTACAGCACATAATCTGAGAATAGAGCTTTCCTTACTCCCAAATTACTCCCACGCTACCGCCCGCATATGCCACGTGTTCAGAAGAGCACCAAATGTTTTGGCAATTTAACTCATTCATCCAAATACTCTCAGCAATACATTTTTCCTTTTCCTCCCTGCCACAAATCCTTTACTAGCAAGTCCAATTTCTTTTTATTATGGCATGTGAAACAACAGGGCTCCAGCAGAAAGAGAAGACCATTGCTGCATTCAGTAGACTCCCAAACACGAGAAGCAACAAGAAAGCTTTTTGGGAGTCACGGGCGGGGAGGTGAAAAGGACAGAAAAAGAGCCCTGGCCACACGAGGAATTTTGGGAGAGGGTGGCTGACATCAGGCAGCACTGCTGGACCTTACCTTGAGCCTCTGGAACTGCTGCTGGCCCTGCACGGGCACGGCGGGGGGCGTGGGGTGCGTGTGGCTCTGCACCACCTGGCTGCCGTGGGGCTGCACGGGCGCGGGGTGGTGGTGGCCGCTGTGCACGGCGGCGATGGCCGGCCCGTGGCTGCCCGAGCTCTGCGGCACGGCCGACACCTGCCAAGGCAAACAGCACGTCAGGCACGGGCACAGAGGGGAGCACAGAGCCTCCCAGGATGCCCAGGGCCATCAAGGAAGCACAGCGCAGTCGGTTTGGGCTTTAAACACCACTGCCAACGACTTTACTCAACAAACTCCAGACAACTCTCTTCCTGTACTCCAAATACAGCAAAGCCCTCCTTGCACACACAGGTTGTCCCCAGCCTGCACACTCAGACAGTCCAGGACATCCCCTGACATAAAGGCCTGGAAAAGGAGGGTAAAATGACAGTTTTAATCTAGGTTCTCTCCTTTCCCTGCATGTCACAAGTGATAATCTGAGTGAATGAATCTTTATGGGCTGCCACATTCTTGGTAATTCAGTTTGGGTACTGGAAGTCAAACTGTGGCTCTCTGGCATCAGCAGGCTCAGGGGAAAACCCAGCTTGGTATTTCCCCTAGAAAAACATGGAAAGAACAGAAAGCACTTTTGGGACTTCTTCATACTTTAAACCAGAAAAGTTTCAATTTGGAGAAGCATTTTCACAAAACCAGTTTTCCATTCAAGCCTCTTTTAGATGGGACATACTTTATTTAATCCTCATGAACACAATATAAGATTTGCCTGCTGGTCCATCTAAGCTCTTTTTAGGAAAGGCTGCCAGCATCAAGACACCTTCTTCCAGCCCCTGCAAGCCCTTCAGCTCTGTGGCTGCCACGATCAGTGTGAATATCCCTGCTGCAGAAGCTGTGTCTAAAATCAGGCACTAGACAGGGAGAGCAGCTCACCAGCAACACAAGTGTGGAAGATTAAACATGCCAGAACTGTGGCAAAGACAAATATCACACAAATAGCTGTCAGTGAAAGAGCAGGGAGAGGCTATCTCCAGTGTACTCTTAAAAAGGCATTTTTTCCCCGTTCCCAATTGCCAGCTCCTTGTAAAGGAGGCAAGAGAGGGAAGAGTGCCACCTAATGACTCTGGGGTAATGTTTTCTGAAACATTTCAATTTTCCGGAAAGTCTTCAATCTAGATGCTGATCTAGTCTGTTAAGCTTAAGATCACCCAAGATACCACACGTCTTTTACAATAGCAAATCTTTTCCTGCTGAAAAACAGAAAACTGGAGGAAAAGCCCTCCACAAACCTGACTCTGTGAGAGAGAGAACCATTAAAACGATCATGTTCAAGGCAGCCAAGTCACACCATGCTGGTGCATGAACAAAGCCAACAAAGCCAGCCTTGAAAATGAGACGTACGATAAGTACATTGTCCATATTTTAGAGGAAACCCTGGCCACCAAAACAAAGCCTTGTGTCAAATACACCACTCTAGGGTGCTGTGACACAGTGCTGAGCACACACACCTGGTAGCTGGGAGTTACAGAGTACTGGATCCCCGTGGCCGACTGCATGGTCTCCGAAACCGCCTCATAGACCGGCGGCGCCGGGGCGAGCACGCGGTGCTGGTGCGGGAAAGCCTCGGTGCTGCTGGTGATACGTCTCTGCTGCGACGCATACACGGGTGACTCCTGCTCATCCAATCGCCGCTTCATGCTGAACTCATGCTCGGGAAGCACCACAAAACCTGGGAAAAGCACTCAGGTTAGCACAGGGAATCGATCCGGCGCGGCCGTCCCGCGGCACGGGAGAGGTGGAGATCACCGCGAGCAGGCAGGGCGAGTTTTGTACCTGGAATGAAAGATTTGGCTTTCAGCACAGAACATGCAACCGTATCTCACCACAAAAGGTACAGCCTTATTGCTGTAGTAGCCTGAAAGTTAATGATTTCTTTGGTCTCACCTACAGGATGGTGCTAACTGGAGCACCTGAAGCACACAAGACCCTGAGTGATGCAAAGCTCACCAAGGCAGTGTTTGAACACAACAGACTGGGGAAGGATGTGTTACCTACACATGGTTTATACTGACAACAGTAAAAAACCCTCTTGGACAGGTAGGAGGGGAGACAGCTGTGGGAGATGCTTTAAAACACGGGAAAAAGCAGGATGAGGGATCAGAGTTTGAAGTCACTTACAAAGCCCCAAAGCGTTCTGCATTTAACCCACGTGTATTAAACACACTTCGTGTGTACCTTCAGGGAAAGACACAGGTCTGCTGTACCAGGAGTATTTTGGGTACCACATGCCACACCTGTGGTCCTGCCAGCAGCCTGGCCCCACTCAGCAGCTGGATTCCTGCCCTCTTCCCAGGGAGCACAGATCAGCAGCTCTCTCACCTACTCCTCAGCAGTTTTCTTCATGTTCCTGCCCAACCTCAAGTTGCTTTTCTGCAACTTGATTTCACTTCAAATCCGACAGCTCATTCTGCCACTGTCCCCCTCCAAAAGGAACCGTGAGTTCCTGGCTCTGTTGAACTATTCACCCCAGTACTCCTTACTGCAAGCAAACCCCAGTGCTCTTCTCTGTCCACTGGTAGTTACTGCCATCCTTGAGATGTTATGTGCTGTTCATCAAAAGCACAGGCAGCCTATTAAGATGTTTGAGGGACAGAAAACAGTGAAACCACCCTCTCCTGCTTCAGGATCTCTCCAAAGCAAGGTCTTTCCAATTCAGTGCAGTCAGACACATTCATTGCTAAGGCAAACACATGGATAAAGAAGAGGGAATAACGTTCCCCCACAATAATGGTACAACAGCCAACTGAGCCAATCCCCATCTACCAAGCCAGGACAGCTCTTCAGAGTATAAATCTGTCATTAATCAAATAACCCAGAGATCACTTACTAATACCTCATGTCAAATATGGAATCAGGAATTAGCAGGACAGAGGTGCAGATTTTCCCCTTCATGGCATAAAACACAGAAAAGATTTGGAAAGATTTGTTCTGTAAGGGACCTTAAAGATCATCTCATTCCACCCCCTGCTATGGCAGGGACACCTTCCACTATCCCAGGCTGCTCCAAGCCCCATCCAACCTGGCCTTGGACACTTCCAGGGATCCAGGGGCAGCCACAACTTCTCTGGGCAACCTGTGCCAGGGCCTCATCACTCTCACAGGGAAAAATTTCCTCCCAGTATCCAATATAAATCTTCTACTAGTCCCTCCTTTCACTTGGAGAGGGTAGGACACCAAGGAAGACTATTTAATTTCTTTTTGAAGTTACTCTTCAAGTTTAACCTCTCAAGAGGTCCCCAAATCACCTGGCAGGTCACAGACAGGAAGCAGAGGAGAACTCCTTGTTCCAAGTAATGGGAGAGCTCATCAACTACATCTTAATTGCAAGCTCCAAACCAGAAGTAAGCTTGACCCCCAGCAAGCAGAGGAGCACACTCCAGGAGTCCTCCTGTCTAATGGTGCCTGCACTGGTTGTCTTTTCAGCTGGTCTCTGCTGAAAAATGAAGGTTAACGTGGAGCTACTCCCCTCATGGAGCTACTCCTCTCAGGCACAGGCCACATTTAGCTTTGCAAAAACATAGTTTTATGCTAATAAGGCTGGGACTAAACTGAGTAAATCTGGCCTCACACCATCCACCCACGAGCAGAGCTGGCCAGGATTTTGCATGACAATGGCTGAGAGCATGAGTAAAGTCTGGGCAAAGCTTTGGTGGCAGCTATTTATAACCCACTCACCAACTTGGACACCCTTCTGCTCTGAACACTGCTCCCTCAGCCAGTCCTGCCACTCAGTCTGGATCTCCTAGGCTGGCTCCTCACCCTTTCAGTATTGTGTACAGACACACGTGGTGTCCCTGTGCTGGGGTGGCTGCTGTGTGTCCCACCCCTGGGCCTCATTTCCCAACACACCACCCCACACAGACCCACCGACCCCCACAGCAGAGGCTGCTGGAGGGAGAAGGTGGCTGGAAGGCTCATGTGCTCTTTTCAGGATTAAAATGCCACTTTAGGCTGTCTGAGAAGACTTTTCCCCATGAAGCCACCAAAATTTTTGCCCTGTGAGGCCACAGGATAGCACCAAGGATCCATCAGCACACACACACACACCAGCAGCATGAACATCAGTTTTGGAAGCTCCCAATTCTTGTACAATCTTCCAAAAATCTAGTTTGCTGTATGCTTGGTATTAAAACTTCTGTAAAGGAAAGACTAAAGCTCGTGTACATTCATCTTCCCTCTGAATTCCCCTCACCTTCACCAACTGAGCTTGGACTCTGCTTTTATCCAAGCACTGGACCTGCTTCAGCTGTGAAATTTTGTATTATATATAGGTGTGTGTAATATATACACACATATATAGGTAATAAGTCAATAGACCTTGTCAATCTTCCCAGATAACACCATGCTGACTCCTACCAAGGGTCTGCAATCCACTAAGAGTGCCTCACAGCAAACTAGCCCTTGATGAAGACTGCTAATTGACAGGCTTTATTAATCCCAGCAGAGAGATGATCCTGAAGCTCTGCTGTACCTACACTGAGACTCCTGATGGTAACTCTGCAGCCACCACCACCCAAGCTCTACAGAGAGGGGAAAGCAAACCAGCACCACAACAGGGAGTGGTCTGCATCCTGCAGAAGGAGATATGATGCTGAATGGTCCCAAAGTGCATTCCCTTCCTCACTCAAGTCCTGCTAATCCTGACCTGGCATCTCCCACTGATGTCCTCTGTTCCAAAGCTGGGAGATCTGTCGTGCAGCAAGTCCTGCCCCTCCTACAGCCCACCAAAGAGCTGAGGAAGGAACAATGACATGAAACCCAAGACTGGACGTGACATTTTGAACTGATTTAGCCAAGGTGTGCTGCTCAAAGGGGCAATTCCACCCACTTCCACACACAGTAACAACTGATTTTTCCTTAATGATGGCAAAGCCCAGCTAAGGGAAAGGTATTTTGAGAATAAACATCCAATATCAAAGACTTGTACCAAGCGTTTTCTCTCCACATTACAAACAATACTATGCTTATGTCATCATCTCAGAAATGTAGCACACATCTCTGGCATTCCCTTTTGGACTTTGAAGTGTAGATTTAGAGAGCCCCAATTCAAACTGCACCATCTGTAACCTTAATTTGAGGGCTGAAAAGCCCTCAAAATACAGCAGAAACTGAAAGTAAGTCACAAACCCCAGGTACTTTCCTTTGTTAAAAGCATTAACAGGATGCATGTAGGACACCCTGGCACCACCTGAGCAGACCAAGCCAAGAGTTGCATTCCCTTTCACCAGCAGCACTTTTACCCAAACTCCATTTTAACTCCACTTAGAGCACACTTCATTCCATCTAGGTGCTCCCCTCTTCCATTGCAAAACTGGCTCTCCAGTGGCAGCTCCCCAGCATTTTACCACATATATACCCCAAAAAATCCCAATTATTTCTATGGTGGGTTTTCCCACCAGATAAGCAGAGTCTTCTGGCATTAGAGATCAGCTGGTAAAGCAAAGAGAAAAAGCTAAATAGAGACTAGGAAGAAGGCAAATTGGGAAGGTGCACTGCCTCAGCACCTGTTGGAAACCCAACACACCTGTGGATAAACACAACCTCCAGCAACAAGCTGTGAGAGATCCACTGGAGAGGATTTTGGTCCCTCTGAAAAACTGCAGGGAAATGGCAGAGGATTTGTTTAACACATGTGAGGGCTTTTTAAAAGGTTTTCTTTCGAGGGAGACAGGACTCAAAAGTCAGGGGCAGCGAGCGCGAGCCTCAGCTGTGATCCCGGAGCAGTCACGGATGTGCTGCAGGACACATCCCACACGGGATTACAGAGGAGACATGGCAGTGGCTGCAGGAAAGGAGCCGGCTCAGGTTCCAGCAGTGCTGCTAACCCAGCCACACCACTTCCAGAACATGACCCAGCTTGTTCAGCAGCCACTGCTCTACTTGGTTTGTGCGGTGCCGCACAGCCCCGATCTCCCGCCTGCGGCACGGGGACAGAGCACCATTCCCAAAGGAAACCAGAAGCATCCTCAGGAAAAGCGGTTGGAAAAGCACCACCTGAAGCTTTGGGAGCAGTCAGGAGGGTTTTCTGCAGGGTGACATCGTGCCAGCACTCACCAAGAGTGCAGATGGGTACCGACCTGGTAAGGCACCGACCCCTCTTTGCCGAAAAGAGGCCTGGGTGCCAAACCCACTGCACAGACAGGATCCAAACCAAACTCTGCGGAGCTCAGAGCATTGTTTTACCCCGTCCCCTGAGTGCAGGTACCCCGTGCACAGAGAGAATGATCAGAACCCTTTTATTTAACCAAATGAAAGAAGAAAAGACCCCACTGGGCTTGGAAGAAAGTAGCATGGTCCCAAAGGCGCTCCCCAGGCTGAAGTGACAGCTATTACAGGGCTCTTCTCTGCTCCAGCTCCAACAGCCACAAAAGCTGTCCAAGGCTGGAGAAGTCCAGAACAGCAATCTGGACAGAAAACGATTCATAAATGCTGGAAACGTACACGACCCGCCTGCCAATTCCAACACGAAGCTGCAGCCCCGAGACCCACACGTGCCAGGAGCCTGTGCAGAGGGCTCCCCTGGCAATCCGGGCTGGGGCCAGGGGCACAGCATCCCCCTGCTCCACACTGCCCACAAAACCAGCCCAAACCACCCAGAGTTTCCCAAAACTTCAGCAGATCACTGCTATTTTTTTTTGTTTTTTGGATGAGCAATGACGTTGCAGCATCTCAAACAAATTCATGCTGAGACCATGTGTCTTCACCAGAAGCAGAAGGTAGGAGGGATGAGGATAAGAGACTTTGGAGGGAAAAAAGCACAATTTCTGTTTGCAAAGAGCGTACCCATGTGAAAAACTGCTAAGTTCACCTCAGCAGGGGAAAAAAAAAGACCCTAGAAAGTGGTTTTCTGTCCTTGGAGATCCAGCACAGGCTGACACCAGGCTGCCAAGGCACTTTATGTGATGAAGGAAGTTTTACAGATGCTTTAAAATTATTATATTAAAATAAAATACCATTTTAATTTAAAACACTGTGTTATATAGTTAATCCTACATAGTAATGTTTACCTTTCTGAAACGGTATTTTTTTAAATAATTACAAGTTAGGAGTGGAAAATGGCCAGTACAGATACAGCTGTACTGAGTTAAGTCAGGCACTTCCCACTTGATTACCGACCCTACAGCTTTTAGCACGGCTAAAAGCCACAAGTTAAAAGAGAAACATGAGGTGTTATGTCAGCCTTAAGCTACACTTTAACACACAGACCAGGTTCAGATTCCTCTGGACAGCGTGGGAGACTGAAAATCCATGCACAGCTGGAGATGCCTTTGATAAGGGGTTTAAAATAGAGCTGACACGAGTTATTTTGCCTCATTTCAGCGGTCCAAATAAATGGATTTCTTTAGGGATGTAACTTCTCCCTGAACACACCTGCTATTCACACGAATGACTATTAAAATTCGTTCTGAACCCAGGCCAGGAAAAGGCAGAAAAAGCAGGATTTAGTTCAGCAGACACCAAGCTCGGTCAGACTTTTAAAGCTGCCTAAACTNCGCCCTAACCCCCCCCACCCCCCTGCAAAAAAAAAAAAAAAAAAAAACCCCCACACCCAAACGAAAGTAGTTTCGAGGGATGTAGAAGAGCCTGAAGAATCAAAAAAAGGGGATGAAATGCCAACGCAAGTGTCTGCCAAGCTCGCAGCACGGCAGGACGAGCAGAGGGCTCCGGCCGGCTGTTAAAATCGCTGGAAAATCGATGGGTGCACGAGGAGCTCTCGGGTTCCCTCGTACCTACGCGTCGCTCCAACAGGTC
>VZRX01009987.1:0-34041 GCA_013398075.1 Notiomystis cincta
GGAGGGATCTCCAGGCCCCAGGGCCCGCTCTGACGCCCTGGGTGTTTTCGGCTGCAGGAGCCGGGGGAAGCTGCTGCTGCTGCCGCGAGCAAACAAACAGGAGCCTGGCAAACAGCAGCAAGGAGAACAGCCTGTGAAGCCGGTGTGGGTGAAACTCTGGGCACCGGTGGGGCACGGGCTCTGACAATGATTAAACTGGCCAACCCAGATTTCCCGGCAAGGCAGCGCAGGGCTGGGACCCGGTGGTTCATATTATGCAAATCACCTGGATCTGGGAGCATGAACGTTTGGGGCTGGAATTCCCCTCGGGCTGCCAGATTGTTACGCCGCCCAAGCTATAAAAGCAGAGACACGGGCAGGGCTTGCCCATCGGCACCAGCCTCCCGGGGCCCATGAGCAGTGGCTAGCGGCCAGGCCGGGCTGCGTCTCCCCTCGGTCCTCTCTGGATTACCCGCCGCTCCTGCAGCTGCCAGCACAGAAGGTACCAAAGCTTTTCTCCCGACGCCTGCTGACGTCCCTGAGCCCAGGACAGCTGCTTTGCTCTGCTCCCCGTGCACCTTCGCTCTCACCGGGGGATGTGCTTTGGTCTTTTCTCGCTCCACGTTTGCTCTCGCAGCGCAGCCGACGGCCCTGTGGGGGCCAGTGGGACACAGCTCCCCTGCAGGGCCTGTAGGGCGGACAGCACGATCTGGCCTTTCATGAGGGCCGGGCAGGGGCTGGTCCCCTCCTGGCCGCAGTTACTGGGATGTGCTTGTTGCGAGTGGCTGGGAGGACTGGAGCTGCTGGCGCTGGAGTCCGGCAGCGGGCAGCGGGGCGGCTGTGCCAGGGCCGGCTGTGCCAGGGCCGGCTGTGCCACGGGGCTCAGCAAGGCCGAGTGCCCGTACCCCCACCCACAGAGGGGCTGTGCGTCACCGTTCTCCGCCAGCCACCTTCTTGCTGTCACCTCTTGCTGGCTGCCAGCAGGGTGAGGCCAGGCTGCTGGGGACAGGGCTCTTCACAAGCAGAGTGACGCCACGTCCCCAGTTCGCTCCGGCTCAGCCTCCCTCTCTCCTGGCCCCTGAGGAGGTGGTGAGTCAGGCCCCAGCCCCAGCCAGCAGGTGCTGGGTGCATATTTCTGCTAAAGTGACCTGAGAGGTGACATGGGTGGAGGGAGGGACAGCCCAACCTCACCCAGCCTGACTCCGGGTCAGGGTCCCTGTGCCTCCACGGGCCGTGGCTCACTGTCATCTCTCGGCACAGAGCTCGATGGCAGGATCTTGTGAGATCAGCAACATCTTCTCCAACTACATCAGCGCCATGTACCAGCCGGACGAGGTGCAGCCAACCTTGGACATGCTGGGACACCTTGGGGATGACAGCAACCTGGGGCTTAGCCTCCCCGCCAGTCAGCCCCCAGCACAGAGCACAGGTAGGACCAGGGGAATGGCAGTGGTGGCACTGGGGAGCCGGCACAGGGGGCAGTTTTGAGGCAGTGCCGTTGGCTGGGAAGAGCACTGCAAGGTCCTTGTTCCACTGGGACAAGTCAGCAGCTTCCACCATGCCTCAGTTTCCCCAGGGAAAGGCCAAAAGGCTATGGGAGGAGAGCCTGGGTGGTCCAAGGTATGGCTGCTGGGAGCACATCTGATTTATACAGGAGATGGGGGATCATTGTCCTCCCCCACAGCACAGCACAGGGGACAGGCTGCCAGGGCTCACCAGGAGCAGACTGGAAGTACAGCGCTGGTGACGGGGGACCATCAAGTGATGGTGCTCAGGGAGGCGTGAGAAACACGGCAGCAGAGCAGGGTGGATTGCAGCCCAAACGGACAAATGGCACCGAAACCAGCGGTGTGGGGAGTGTGGGGTCATTGCTGTCTGCAGGGCAGGGCACTAAGGGCCCTTTAGTCCCACAGCTCTCCATGTGCAGGGCCTGCTGTGTCCTGCAGGATCGCCGCTGGACCAGACCAGGTGTCCAGTGGCCACCACAGCCCACACATGGTGCTGGCATGGCCACCCTGCTCTGAGCCCTGCTCTCCATCCCTTGCAGACAAGCCCGAGTGGTTCAGTGAGCTCCCGTACTTCTGGACCAAGGTGCAGGTGCTGGAGTGGATCAGCTACCATGTGGAGAAGAACAAGTACGATGCCAGCTCCATTGACTTCTCCTGCTGCAACATGGATGGGCACACGCTCTGCCACTGCAGCAGGGACCAGATGCGCCTCATCTTTGGGCCCCTGGGGGATGAGCTCTACGACCGTCTGCATGAGATCAGTGAGTGTACCAAGGTCTCCTTCATCTGCAGGCCTGGCAGCTTGAAAAATGAGGCTGAGAGCCCTGCACTAGCCCAGGATCCCCTTCTTCCCAGGCACTGCAGAGGCTGTGTGGGAGGGTACAGACCAGAGTCCAGGCATGGCTGGGCTCAGCTCCCAGTATGCACTATTCCCCTTCAAATGGAACAGCCATTGCTAATCCCAATCCTTTACCCCTGTAGCCTCTGATGAGCTGAACTGGATCATTGATTTGCTGGAAAAAGAGGATGCGACTTCCCAGACCTTCCTGAACTCCAGCCACCTGGGTAAGAGAGGGGCCTGGCCAAACCTTTTCCCCAGGGATCACATACTGATGGCAGCAAGGCTAACCCCTTCTTCTCTTCTCTTCTCTGCCCCTTCCAGAGCTGGGAAGTTCCTGTGCCAAGGACACCCTGGAGGACTTAAAGCCCACACACCCTTTCACAGACTTCACCTGTTTGCCGGGTGCCATGTCCCCAGGCAGCTCTGATGTCTCAGGTCAGTGTTTTGACAAGGGTGGGTTGAGTCTTGCAGCAGTCTGGTGAAAGGGGAAGTGGTAGGAACCAGGAGGAAAGTCTCCAGATGCTAAGTGGTCTGAGCCCTGATCCTTTGCCTCTCAGGGCCTGTGATGTCCCACAGCCCCAACTCTCAGGACTCCGGTGGAAGTGACCTCGACCTCGACCCTGCAGAATCAAAGCTCTTCCCTGATGGTGAGTTGTTTGCTTCCAGACAGGAGCTGGGAGGGGAGGGCTGGCTCCCAGGCAGTTCTGCACATCCTACCTGGCAATCATTTAAGGACAACACCTGAACACCCATCCTCACACTGGGAAGGAAGGAAAGGTCTTTTCCCTGAGTGCTCTGCTTTTTCTCTCCACTGAGCAGGCTGATGGGCAGGGCTGGGTTAGCTGGGCAGTGGTGATGCTGGGGGGAAAGGGTGGGTGGTGGCAGATGGGTGAAGACCACAGCCAGAGATCCTGGGCACAGAAATCAGTGTTTGGTATTGATCCCAGCTGGTGATACCAGGAATGCAAGAGAGCAGTAGGGTTTGGGAAAGGAGCAGCATGCTGCCCTAAGGACAGTGTCAGGGATGAGGGGGGAATGAGGCAGGAGGGAATGGGGTGACCTTGCTCTCAGGGGATGTTGCCCTGGTACCTGGGCCTGAAAAGAGAGTGGACCCCAGGAGGAGAGGGAAGGGGGCTGCAGCCCAGCCTGACATGTGCCCCTCTCTTTGTGCACAGAACACTTTTCAGGCAGCAAAAAAGGGGACAGCAAACACGGCAAGCGGAAACGGGGACGGCCCCGAAAACTCTGCAAGGAGAGCAGAGACTGCCTGGAGAACCGGAAGAGCAAGCACTGTACGTGAACCCTTCAGCCTGGACTGCCTCCTCCTCTTGGCTCCGCGGGGGAGGATGGGAGGGAGGGCTGTGGGCCTTGGCATGGATCTCCTTAGGGAGATCCAAAGTGCAAGGACCTGCAGGAACTTCCCTCCTTTATAGCTCCATCTCCTCTTTCAGCCCCAAGAGGTACCCACCTGTGGGAGTTCATCCGGGACATCCTGATCCACCCCGAGCTGAATGAGGGCCTCATGAAGTGGGAGGACCGGCGGGAAGGGGTCTTCAAGTTCCTGCGCTCGGAAGCGGTGGCTCAGCTCTGGGGCCAGAAGAAGAAAAACAGCAGCATGACCTACGAGAAGCTGAGCAGAGCCATGCGGTAAGTGCCCTCCCCTGTCCTGGGGGCCCTGCCCCACACAGCTGGCTCAGCCTGAGCCCTCCAGCAGCTCCTCAGTGTGTGGGGCTGTGTTCAGAGCCCTGATTCCACCTCCATCTCCTGCAGATATTACTACAAACGAGAGATCTTGGAGAGAGTCGATGGGCGACGGCTGGTGTACAAGTTTGGGAAGAACTCCAGCGGCTGGAAGGAAGAGGAGGTGCTCAACAGGAACAAGGAGCTGTAGGAGTCCTGGATGAGCCAGGGTCTGATAAGCCCCTCAGGGCCAGCCCTGAGCCGGGCTCCTTGACAGGAAACTTTGCCTGCAGCTGTACCTGGAAGCTGCTGCCCCACACAGCGTGTGGAACTCCGAGCCTCACATGGGCATGCTCGTGTGTGCGGGTGACTGCCAGCACCGAGGTGTTCAGAGCCAGTGTTTTGGCTCCAGTAGCTTATTGCAAACTGTGACTTCCCTTGCTGGATTTGCACCTCCAGTTGGAGCCATGGAGACTTTGGCTGTTTGAAAGCCTGAACAGATGCAAAGGGGAAGAGAAGTTCAAGCCCCACTGTGAGAGCCCAGCAGGTCTCTTGCTGTCACCCACATCCTGCCTGGGCAGAGGAGCAGCACATCTGTGTCACCTGTGACTGGACAAAGCTTGTCCCAGCTATGGGGGCTTCCCCCTCAATGCTTGCACCGTGCCCCCTGTCCTGTTGGCTGCATGTGGGTTGGGTGAGACCCCCTTTGTGTAGCAGCATCTCACTGCAGCACCTGCTGAGAGAAGACGGGAACGTTGTGGAGCTTCACCTGGCCTCAGAAAGCCCTCAGCGAGAAGAGGACAGCAGTGGGACAGCAGGGCCAAGCTGCATTTCCAGCCCAGCTGCTGGGCTGTGTCTAGAGACAGGCCTTTTCCCCAAAAGTAGCTTCTAATTTATGTAAGACCCAAACATAGCACAGAGTGACTGTACAGATATATTTTTTCACGAGTAAGATGTTCCTGTGCGAGAGTGTGCGCGGTGGGGCGCACAGGCGTGTGGTGGCAGGTGGTGATGCTCAGCTGGACTGAAGTGATGTCACAGGGCACAGACTGGTGCTGTGCCTGCCACAGAAGGGGACGCCAGCCCAGCCACACACCTGGCAGGTGCATGTGGCTTCCTCCTTTTCAGATGGGAATATAAGATGAATAAATTGTTGGTTTGTTGGGTTTTTTGTACCTACCTGAAATTTTTCTTGTTTTTCTTAAAGACATGGTGAGGACCAGGCTTGTGTTACTTGGGATGTCCCATGGCATGAGTCTCATCTGCCACCATCTCCTGCCTGCTGTGGCCTGGACATGCTTGGTCATCCTGGCACAGGTCACAGGGTCTTCCTTAGGGTGAGGTGGGCTTGTCACAGACTGGCTCAAAGGCATCCATGGAGGGACATCTTACACCTCCTCCCAAACCTTGGCCCTTCTGAGAACCCTTTGGAATCCTAGCCCTGGCACTCACCTTTCCTGGAGCACTGACTCCAAGCTGCAGGCTGATGGGAAGCAAAGTCCTGGGTGATCTGAGGAGGGAGGGGTATCTCTCAACACCCTCCACATTAACATCCCAGTTGGCTGGGGGTCACAGCCTTTAGCCTCTCTCTGGCCAGGGACACATGAAGGGATATCAAGAAGCAGCACAGGCACTACAATATTAATGGTTGCTCATCTTCCAGCCTGGCTGTGTTCTGGCCTCTTCCAAGACCTGGGTGGCCCAAGGACCACATCTCAGGAGGGGGGGCTGCAGTGACCTGGCAGTGTGAGCAGCCCAAACACATCATGTTCTCCTTCTTGCCTAATGAATCTTCCTCCCCCATCCAGCCCAGCTGCGAGGAGGCTGGGAGGTTCTTCCAGGGGTGCTGGGATGATCTCTCCAGCCCACAGGATATGTCTTGGGCTGGCAAGAAAGAATTCAGGGTGTTGGAGGCCAAGCAGACTCTCAGCTATGTTTCTGCCATGAACGTGGCAAACAGCAGTGGCTCCCAGTTGGCACACACTGCATTTCACAGTGAGTCTGTCTGAACACCGCTGGGCACCAGAGTATCTTGGTGCCACCCTGACTTTCTGCTGGTGCCCAGGGCCTGCTGAACTGGGGCACACAGGGCACTGCTCAGTTCCTGCTAGCAGGAACTCTTTCTCAAAGAGAAAAGCCCTGGGACCTCCAATTTGGAGCTGGACCAGGTCTGGGATGCCCACGCAAAAGCTGTGCCTCATCCTTCTGAATGGTTTCAGCCACTGTCTGGAGGGACTAAGGAGAGAAGCCAGACCACCAGCAGGAGAGTGAGGGGAGGTTTTGCTGCCTAGACAGTAAAGGTGCTTTGCAAAGCCTGAGATGCATTTTTGGGAGGGGGATCCAGCCATTATAGAATCACAGAATCCTAGAACAGTTTGGGTAGGTAGGGGACGTAAAGCCCATCCCATTCCACTTCCTGCCATGGGCAGGGACACATTCCACCATCCCAGGTTGCTCCAAGCCCCATCCAACCTGGCCTTGAACACTTCCAGGGATGGGCAGCCACAGCTTCTCTGGGCAACCTGTGCCAGGGCCTCACCACACCCACAGGGAAGATTTTTCCCCTAATATCTAATCTAAATCTCTATTAATTTAAAACCATTCTTCCTATCCTATCCACCACTGTTCCCCTACTGCCCTTCATTACCTCTGGAGACAGGGTATGGCTCAACATCCCCCATCCAACTCTTCAAGAGTGGGACACACTGCAGAAGTGAGCAGTAAACCCTTCAAAGCAAGGTCCCACACAGACCATCTGGACTGTCCCCCATGAGCTGTGCTGGCTGAAGCAGCTGGGATTGTCCCAGTCTGCCTGGCCTCAGCTTAAGTGAGAGGTTGGTGGCTTGAGCATCCTCCATCAGATGATGCAACAACATGGGGGCATGACCCACCTGCTTTGCAGGGGCAGAAGGTGCCCATGGGCCAGACTCAATTTCTTTTTAGTGGGTTTGACTGCTGTTTATTTATATGTGGAGTTGCCCTGCTGGTCCACCTGGGGTGCCTGGTCTTATATGGAAGACCTCTTTTCCTTGCCTTCCAGTGTGCTGGGCTGCAGTTTTGTTGCTCCCAGATACATGCTGGGACGGGGCGATCAGGGCTGCCTCGTGGTGCAAGAAGAGGTCCCTGGGTGTGAACCTGGAGCCAGTCCACGGTCTGGGCTGCAGCCAGACCTCCGTCAGGTTCCTTGCGTAACCCTCCCCAGGGAACAGGTTTTCCTGGCCGGTGTCTGCTGGCTTCAGTGAGCGGAGGGTGCTCCAGGCCCATCCCTGGCCTCCTGGGGCTCCTGCAGAGAGCAGGCTGGAGGGGTGGCAGGAGGGACAGTGCCCATCTCGCTGTGGCACACGCGGGAGGGGGCCAGGCCGGTCAGCGTGTCCGTGCGGAACACGGGGAGCGCGCAAGCCCAGCCCGGGCTGGGTCTCTCTGGAGCTGGCTGCGCTCCTGGCTGCTGTCCCTCAAGTTTGGGGTTGTGGGCGAGGTGTTTATTCTCCGTAAATAGATAACCCCAGCAGGTTGGCAGTGAGAGGGGAGCACTTTGTCACGCAGCTGGTGCCCTGCCAAGTGCGCCTTGTTTGCTTAAGCAGTTTCATTTCTTTCCCGCTGCAGTTTGTGTTACCTAACTGGCCTAGGACAATGTTTAACCAGCTCCAACAGCAGCAGGGAACCTGTCTGCCTCACCTCCTGTGCCCCCAGTGACCCCACTGCCCATCGCTGCCACCCCACTGCCACGGCTGAGTGGGTGGCACACCAGGCAGGAGGCTTGGGGCAGAGGCAGGGTCTGTGGACCACGAAGTCTGAAAATGGTTTGGGAGGGAACTGACAGATCACCATGATCCACCCCCCCTGCCATGGGCAGGGACACCTTCCACCACCCCAGGCTGCTCCAAGCCCCGTCCAACCTGGCCCTGAACATTTCCAGGGATGGGGCAGACGCAGCTTCTCTGGGCCCCCTGTGCCAGGGCCTCCCCACCCTCACAGGGAAGAATGCCCTCCCAAAATATAATCTAACCCTACCCTCTGTCAGTGTGGAGCCATTCCCCCTTGTCCCTTGAGGTCCCCCAGCTGTGTGGGTACCTTGTGCGAGAGGAGGAGGAGGAGGCAGGCGTGTGAGTCTGTGGGATGAAGAGCCAGGAAGGACTAGAGGGAGGGCAAGGCTGGAGATGCACACACATCACCAATACATCTGCACAACCACGAGCACTTGGGGTGACCCCTGCAGTGACCTCCAAGCCCATAGTGAGCCACCCCAGCAGAGCCTCTCAGCACATTGGTATGAAAAACGGATGATATGTTTATTTTTTTATTCTCTTTGGAGGTGCCTGAATTTTATGGCTGTGGCAAGCCATGACAAGAACTGAAGAAAAAGAGGATTTCCCTCCAAGACAGCCTCCCCTCACACTTTTACCCTGGGGTCTGTTGGGAGACTTTCCCCGTCAAGTGTTCCTAAGTTGAACATGCTTCTGGCACACACTTCCCTTGGAAATATCTTGGACACCCTTCAAGTCTCAGCATTAAGCTGTGTTTTGTCTTCCTCAAGACTTCCCAAATGGGTGCAGGGGCCATTGCTCAGCCCTGGTCCCAGTTAGGGAAGAGAACAGTTTGCCCTGACCACTGCTTCCCTAGGGGCTGTGGCCAAACCAGGTTGCTGTGGCTGAAATGTGCTGCGTGGGAACAGAGAAGTTGGCTGAGGGGAGAGGTCTCATCTGGACCAGCAAGGTGTCCAATATCCCACACACCAGACCATGAACTGCCCTGAGCACAACAGCATGACCTGATTTTCCAGCCAGGCCAGACTGTGGCCATCCCTGAGCAGATCAGAGTAGATGGGAATGCAGTGGGGACAGGGACAGCCGGTGGGAGGCAGGGACCACCCTTCTGGTTCCCACTGCTCCCACTGCTCCAAGCTCCCTGCAGTCCCTGCTGGCTTTCAGCCTTCCTCACCCTCCTGCCTGTGCAGCCGAGGCCAGGGCAGGGAAGCCACTGTGGGAACCCTGCACACTTTGGGGACCATGGAGGGGAATTGCCGCTCATCGTGCGAGCAAAGGGTGTGGAGCAAGTGGAACCACTGCTGAGGGGGCTCGTGGACGGAGCTTTAGGGGCTGTGCCGGGGGTCAGGAAGTTTGGGGGGCCATGCATGAGGGATGGGGCTGTGACATCCCTGCCCTTCTCAAGGTGGAACCACAGAGTGGAGGGCACAGCCGTTGCCCGGGGGCTCTCCTGACGCAGGAGCCGGCGGGGCAGCGCTGCCAGGCTCCGCAGCAGGGTGCAGCCTGCCTTCAGCCTGCCTTCAGCCTGCCTTCAGCCTGCCTTCAGCCTGCCTTCAGCCTGCCTTCAGGGCCGGGGCTGGGCAGGCGCCCTGCGGCTGCATCCCTGCTCCCCGGGTAGCGGCGGTTACCGGGCTCCCGGGACACCCCCCTGCCTCGCAGCCCGACTCTCTGTGATTGCCGCTTCCAGCAGTAGCTGCCAGGGGCGCCTGCTTGGCCAGGGCAGCTGCCTGCTGGCAGGAGCTCGTCTGGCAACCTGGGCTGTTTGGTGGTTTAACAAGAGAATGGCTGTTCCCACTGGAGGAATGGGGAAGCTGCTGCAGTTGCCTGGAACCAGAGGCAGCAGGTAGCCAGTGACATTGGGAAGCACCCCCAGAGCATGAGGGTACCACCCTGGGGAAGCAGGTACCACCCTGGCACACACTGCATGCCCACCTTCCCCTCTCCCTGTGCTCAGCACTGCATTCCAACCTGTGCATCCCACCTACCCCTTGCTTCCAGCCAGAGCTCCTGGGGTCTGTACCAGGACATCCTTTGCTTGTACATGCAGGATGGGACTGGAAGGTTCAAGCTCCCACAGGGTTGGCTCCTGGTTTCCCACCTGGTGATTTGGCACCAGACGTTTTCCCTGCAGCCTGAGAGTAAAGCAGAAGCTGCCCTATCACCCATGTGGAAGGACTGTCTCAGCCCCATGGCCCCGTGCTGTGCTTGCTGCTGCTCCGGGACCAGAGCTCTGCTTGCACTCTGGCTCCTGCTGACCACAGTGGCTGCTCCCTGCTCCTCAGGGACAGACTTCACAAACAGTTTGCCCAAAAATGTTGTGGCTGCCCCATCCCTGGAAGTGTCCAAGGCCAGGCTGGAGCAACCTGGTCTAGTGGAAGGTGTCCCTGCCCATGGCCAGGAGGTGGAACTGTATGGTCTTTAAGATGCTTTCCAACACAAACCATTCTGTGACTGACTACATGACCTGATTACAGCCTGAAGATTTATTCTCATGCAAGTTTGACAAAGCTGCATCTCTGCATCTTCCCCAGCTCCTGTTCCACTCAGCTCAGACACTCAGATGCTTCCCCTCCTACAGAAAATACCAGATCTCAGGCTGCCCAGGTTGGGATACATGTTCAGCCCTTGGTTTCTGGCATCCTGACAAGGGTCTTCTTGGGTGGGTCTCTCCCAGCCTCCTTCATCCCCCTCTCTCCCTCATTGCCACCAAGAACCCCAGGCCTGTTTCATTGTGGAAGAAAAAAAAATGTTCATTGCATTCTTGTTTCCTGGCCAGCCCTGCCCTTTGTTATCCACCAAACATGATATAGAGCCTGGCACTCCACCAGCTTGAAATGGAGTTGCTGAGCAGAGAGCACAAGCTGGGGAGTCCAGGAATGGGAAAGCACAAACTGAAGGCCCCAGCCGAGCTCGTGGCACCCCTGGTGGGCTGGCAGATGCCAAGAGGATGTCGAGGGCTACTGCAGCTTCCACCACACAGATATGTAACTTCAACTGACCAATGCCTCCTGAGAGCTCCTACCTTCCCACAGGCAGTCAGGCACCTCTGGCTCTCTGCTTCCTCCTGAGCAGGCCACATGCAAACAAGCCCAGAAGCCCTTTTCCAAGCCATCATGATGTGTGGTCCTCAAAGCCCTGTGCTCTGGAGAGGCTTGGGACTGGAGCCTGGGGCTTGGTGATGAGAGCCCATGGGCTGGGGGCAGCTGCAGATGCCGTGGCTGTGTGATGGGGGTCAGAGCTGTGTGAACTCACAGGCTGCAGCTCCCAGATGGTCTTTTCTTTCCTCCAGTCTGTGCAGACTCATTTCACAGTGAGGTCACCAGGAGCTCTGATCTCCTCCACTCACTGCTCACCTTCCCACCCAGCTGCGGCCACAAGCTCACCTGTAAGTTTTCACTGAGAATTCACACATAGTGAATTAGGGTATTTGAGCCCACCAAACCATTCTGGGTACATTCTGGCCCCAGTTCAGCAAGGCACTAAGCAGCAAGGGTTACTCTTCAAAGGCCAGGATGTTGAAAGCCGGTGTGGCCAGGACACTGCACTTGGCCTCACCTGCCCTGCTCCAGGTGTGTGAGCGAGGCCATCCCAGCTCCCTGCCTTCCCCTGCTGCAGTATCCCAGCACAGGACATGCAGTCAGAGAGGAAGGAGAGCGGGATGCTGTGGTGGGGGAGAAGGAAGGCGAGCAGTGGTGTCAGCAATGCCTGAGAGAAGATGCAAGGGAGCAGTGAGAACTGGAAGATAGGAGCTACCACCCTGCTGCATTGCAATGATGCCCTAATGAAGCCAGAGATGTGGGGAGCCCCTTGCTGAGCATTTCATGGTGTCCATCAAGCCTGAATGGAAAGGGAAATGTCTCTGTCTCCACAAAGAATTCTGAGGGCTCCTGCCCAGTGGCACTGGGTATGCTGTGAAGGCTGCTGACAGCCAGAGATGGTACAAGAGCATGTGGGGAGGAAATGGGAACCACCACACAGTCAGTGAATCACTCTGTGGCAGGCCAGGGACGTCAGCTCCACCGTGGCTGTGGACAGGAGCATCACAACCCCGCTGTGTCTCTGCCTGGCAGGATTCCAAGGGTCAGTGAGCAGAGATTGGAGACAGGTGTAATAAAACATCCAGCTTGCTGTACCATGCAGCATGTTGTGCTGTGGTGTTTGCTGTGTTTCCCTGCTTGTCTGCCCCTAAATCACAGAACTGTTGGGTTGGAAGGGAACTGAGAGACCATCTTTGTTCAAACCCCTGCTATGGGCAGGGACACCTTCCACTAGACCAGGTTGCTTAAAGACCCATCCAACCTGGCACTGAACATTTCCAGGAATTTGGCAGCCACAGCTGCTCTGGGCAACCTGTGCCAGGGCCTCACCACCCTCCAGCCAAGAATTTCTTCCCACTATCCCATCTATCCCTACCCTCTCCCAGTGGGAAGCCATTTCCCCTTGTGCTGGTACTTTAGGCCCTTGTCCAAAGCCCCTCTCCAGTTCTCTTGGATCCCCTTTAGGCACTGGAAGGGGCTCTAGAGCCTTCTCTTCTCCAGGCTGAACAATTCTCTATTCCCTTAGCCTTTCCTGTTGCTGTCCACAAACATGAGGGGTTTCCACCTGCCCTGGTGCCCATTTGGCAGGACAGGGCTGGAGGTGCCCTGAGAGCTGCGGGCACACCCACTGGGCACCAGACACGCTTGTGTGTCCCTTGTGCCAGCCCTGCTCTCTGCCAGAGCCCCAGGGCAAAAGTCTGCTTGGGGCCCAGGTGTCAGAGCCCCCTCCATCTCTAAAGGATGGCGTGAGCAGGGAGATGAAGAGCTGAGGATCTAGTCCTGCTCATCCCAACACAAAACCTTGGAAGGTATCACATCACATTGATCTGGCTGGGGGCAGATCCCCCTGCCTGGGCTTTCCTCATCCAGGGAACTCACCTCTGGGGAGGCAGGGTCTCTGCTGCTAAAACACAGCCCAGGGCACAGTGACCGTGGACACCTCCCGTGGCCACAGTGTCCAGGCCGTGGATGCCAGCCTCAGCTGGGGCACATCCAGCTGGCCAGGGGGCTGCCATTGTGTGCCTGCCAGGTGGCAGCTCCTGCGTGATCCTCAGGCTCCCTGGAGAGCTGGCACTCCTCCAGCCTTTGCCTTCAGGACTGCAGGTGAGCAAGTCCAGGCCTGAGCCTGCTCTTGGGCAAAGGGTGGGTCTGACAAGATCTCATCGCTCCAGGCCTTTCTAAAACAAGCCGAGTTTCAGAGCTCTCTGTGGGAGCCATGAACACCTCTGCCATTACATAAGGCATGTTTTAGGGGGTGGGCAGGGGCAGCAGGGTGAACTGAGGAGAAGCCCAGTTCCTGGGCCATAGTGGTGTGGCAAAAAAGGGACTTTGGGGCCAGGCCCTGAGGGATGAGACTCTTGTATTTTCCCCATGGAATCTGCACTGTTCCAGTACCAGGAGGATGAGAGCTTTGGCTTTTTCTGAGCTTGAGCAGCACCTGACACAGTGGGCACAGAGTGGGTTGTGCCACTGGGAGGTCTGCACAGACTTCTGGCTGTGGGGATGCCTGTCCCAGTTTTCTTCAATGCATATTCCCCCTGTACACAGCTGAGCACAGCAAGACCTGGCTCTGTCTGACACTGGGCTCCAAGCTGTGGTATCTGATGCGCTGGCCTTGTCAGGAGCGAGGCCAGAGCAGGCAGCAGGTCCACCAGGATGCACAGAAAGTGTTTGGCCCAGGTCTGCTTCTGGCAGTAGCCAGGATGTTCTGTGTAGGATCTACAGAGGCAGATGGACACTGAGTCCCTTGGGGTTTGCAGGAGAAGCCCTTCACCTCCTCCACCCCAACAGGTTGGTGGAGGAGACTCTTCAACAACAGGACTAAGAGGGAGGGTGCCCTGGCATGTGCCTCTGAGCACAGCAGGAGAGGAGATAGGCAATGGAGGAGCTGATTGTCTGTCCCCTCTCCCTGGGCACATGCAGGGAAACCCTGAGGCTTCCTAGGGCCTCTGGTACTGGGAGCCCTTCCCAAGCCATCCCAGGGAGCAGGTCCCAAGGGTCACTTTACCCATGGGCAGGTCCTCAGCCTTTGTGCAGACCCATCCCTCCCGCATCCTCCCTTCCCAGAAGTGACGGTGGCAGGTGGTGGCAGGTGGCCAGCTCCACCTGTCTGACAGGTAGAGCAAGGGTGGGGGCAGTGCCTGGCACCCACTGCCTGTCCCAGCCTGCCAGGGTCCTGCCAGGAATCACCTGCTGCAGGAGCAGGAGGAGTGGTGCCCCCAGCCAGCCCTGCCACCCTGCAGGGACAGCTCTGCCCCACCACAGAGGGAAACCAGGAGGTGATGCACTGCTGGGCGAGGATATCCTGAGAAAAGGAGTTGGGGTTGTTCATCCTGGAAAAGAAAAGGCTCCAGGGACACCTTCCAGTGCCTAAAAGAGGCTTATAAAAAAGAGAATGAGCAACTTTTTACATAGGAAGATAGTGACAGGACAAGGGGAAACAGTTTTAAACAGAAAGAGACTTAGATGAGATATTAGGAAGAAATCCTTCCCTGTGAGGTGCTGAGCCCTGGCACAGGTTACCTAGAAAAGCTGTGGCTGCCCCTGGATCCCTGGAAGTGTCCAAGGCCAGGCTGGATGGGGCTTGGTCTAGTGGAAGGTGTCCCTGCCCATGGCAGAGGGGTGGAACTGGATGACCCTCAAGGCCCCCTCCAACCTAGGCCTTCCCTTGGTTCTGTGCCCCCCTGACTCTGACCCTGCACCGTGTCGAGTCACCAGGAGCACTCCAAGCTGTGCCCACACACGTGGGCAGCCACAGAGCCTGGGACACTGCAGCCACACAGCTGTGGGCTCCTACAGAGAGGGTGGCACTGGGAACACCCACAGAGACACGACTGCTCTGGGCAGAAGGTGAAGGCTGCAGACACAGCACCCACACAGCCCCACAGGGACACAGCACACGCAGAGCCTGTGAGTGTGCACACAGACACTCGCAGAGGTGTGTGCTGCAATACTCAGGGGTGCCAGTTACACACAGGGTTACTCACAAGCAGTTACTCACACAAGTCCCCACACAACTCCTCACCCATGGGCATACACACTTGCTCAGGCAGGTTGCACCCCACATGCTGGTGGCCCAAGCCACACACGTGTCCCACCTCCATCACCCACAGAAGATGCCCAGGTGTCCTCTTGCCCTCAGCAAGCCATACACACCCCAGCCTGTCTCTCGGCTCCCAGCTCCCTGGATTGAGAAGGGCTTTGGGATGGGCAGAAACCCCTGAGAGGTGCTGATGGGACCAAGGAATCACAGTGGTGTGTCATGCTCTGATCCAGCCCTGCTGGAGGCAACAGGGGAGGGCACTTGATGATACAGTGTGAGTGCTCCCTGTTTTGTGGTAGTAGAACCCCCAACTGTCAGGAGCTGACCAGCCCTGCCTGGTGAAGGTGCAGACCATGGGGTGGACTCTTGCCCATCCCTGGAATTTCATCAGGGGATGGCAAAGACAGGCTTGCACCTGGTAGCAGCGCCCTGCCTGCTCTGGCACCCATCCACCCAAGTGTGTCCCCAGCAGGGGCTGTGAGGGCCCGCTTGGGGAACGGCTGGGCAGTGTCCAAGGGCTCTGTGACCTCACAGTGTATATTTTCCTAGTTTGAGTCCTCACAGATTGATGGCCTCAGAGCTGCAGGGACAGGCTCATCTGGGGTCAGAGACCTCTAGCACTCACAGCACCTCAGCATTAACTGAGAGTCACAAACACCCTCCTGGATCTGGCTGGGCCACTCTGGCCCTGAGTGACAACCAGCAGCATCTTGCCCAGCCACTTCCAAACAAGCCAAACAGCTTGAGGTCTTGCAAAGGCACTGCAGACATCTCAACCCCCTCACAAACCAGCTGAGTCTGGGCTGTGCCTCTCTTCTCCAGGCAGGGGTGAGAGTGCCATGCAGCTGCCCAGATGCAGCAGTAGGTGGGCACCTGTCTGCCCTGGCAAGCCAACCACAGTGGGTCACACACACCAGCCCAGCTGACTGGTATCTATCTCAGTTTGCCCAGGCAAAAGCCACCAAGCGTCCCTGGGGCTGTGGGATGTGGAGGACACGAGTCCCAGAGCACAGGGGCAGGGTGATGGAGCTCACTGGCATGAAAGCAGCAATCAAGTCTCTCCATGAGGCAGACACGCTGGCCAGGGTTCAAAGCAAACTTTGCCACTGAGGGAGGTGAGGAGGGCTGGGGGTGCAGCACAGCACTGTGCAGAACTCCGGGTGCACGTGGTTCTGGGGAGACCAGTTCCCCCTCCTGGATCTACAGCAGCATGTTGGGAACCTCACTGCAGAGCCTACAGCAGTCTTTGGCTTGGTTCCCCCCCTTGTCCCCAGACAGTGAGCAACTCCCGTTTGTCCTGAGGAAACAGCACCTAACACGGGGTGTGCCACAGGGAAAGCTGGACGGGGAAAGGGCCATCGGCTGCAGCTGCGATGACCCTGTGAGTGTCCCACACTGCCCCGGGCTGGCGATGAGCTCATTCCGCTGTGGTTACCCTCGGCACTGCATGCCAGGTGCTTTGTCATGAGGCAAGAGGAGGAGGGGGAACAGGTTATTCAAGGTCTGCAGGGCCCAGGGCACGAACAGGGTGAGGGCAGGGGTTGGGTGTAGGAGAGCAGGGCCGGCAGGAAAGGTGCAGCCCCCTCCCCTTTCCACAGGAGCTCCAGGAAAGGGGGGCTCAGGGGGGAGGCAGCGCCAGGCTCTGCGGTGCAGCCACAGGGCACGAACGGAGGGAGCAGCAGACTTTGCCCCCGCCTACAGGGTGTGGCACAGAGACTGAACAGTCTGCAGGGCATAATTATCATCAAAGCCGGAACAGGTGGGTTGGGATCAGGAGGGGTCATATTTGGGTCAGGTCAGGAGACCTGACCTGCATGGGATCAACAGAATGCCCCTGTGCTGGGTTTTGCAGCATGACAGCTTCCCTCCAGGCCTGGGCAGGACCTCCCTCCTCAAGGCTGTCCCCCACTGTCACCTTCCCAGCCTGAGGACCAGCAGGTTCCATGTGCCCAGATGGACCAGAACAATTCCACAGCCCTGGAGCACCCTCCTGCCTCTCCCAGGCTCTTCTTTGCCACCTGTGCAACAGACTGGGCAAACTCCTTTTGGGGAGGCCATGACCCTGTGCAAGGCACAGGAACCAGGCACAGCAGCCCTTCTGCTCTGCCATCCCAGGGCATGGGACCCTCTGGGCACCTTGGAGACCTGGTGATGCTTCACAGAATGCTGCTCCTTCTCTTCTGCCCCAACCACTGCTTTTCCTGCTGGCAGATGCCACAGCCAGAGCCCCTGAGCCCCCTGTGCTCAACCCACATGCCTTTGGGGAGGCTGTAGTGCTGTGCCCCCTTCCCCTGCACCATATCCCCCCTTATACACACATACCCTCCTCTCTTGCACACACACACAAACTCACCAGCCTTCCCCCCAGCCTTCCCCCCATCCATGTCCCTCCCTGCTCTACCCCTTGGGCTGGAGGTTGGGGTCTTGGAGGAGGTCATGGCTGCTGACACAGAGAATTGTCTTGGAGAGCTCAGGGCTGGAAACTTGGTACCACATGTAGTCTGTACATAGATTTGGCTTCTGCCAAGGTCTCCAGAAAACAGAGGAGGAGCTGGGGAAGCACTGTGAGAGGTGAGGATGCTCTCAACTCTGCTAACCCCATGCTGTCCCAGAGCCAGCCCTGTCGGATGCCAGTAAGGGACTGGTGGGGCTCCATTCCTTCCCCAGGCAAGAGACAGCAGGGACCTCTGCTCCCAAGGGCTGAGGGACCACAAGAGTCCCCCTTCTTGTGGACAGGTCAAGCATTGCCCCAACAGTGCATCTGATCCTTGCTCCAGACACTGGCCTGGGAAATGGTTGCAGCTCCTCCCTGCGCTGATGATAATTGGAAATTTTCTCTTTTCATGTTGAAGTATGACCAGAGACACTGTTGTCCAGTCACTTCTCTTTCTGTGACCTTTGTGCGTGGCCAGAAGAGCTGTCCCCCACTCCTGGCGGGGAAGGAGGCCATCAGGCTGGGCACCCACACCCCGAGATCTGGGGGTGGAGGGAAGAGCAGAGCTGAGGGCACCTGCCCTGCGGGGACAGAAGGATGCCCTGCAGCGGGATGACCCCAAACAGAGAGCTTCTGGGCACCAACTCAGAGCAGGGGCACGTCAGCACTGCAGAGAGCTGGGGTGAACCTGGGGCACGGCCAGGCACGGCTGAGCTCCACGCCGCCTGGTGCAGCCAGCGGCCAGAGCGGGTCCCTGGGTCCCTCCGCGGCCTGGCGGGCGCAGGGAGCCCCTCGCAGGCCCCAGGGAGCCCCTCGCAGGCCCCAGGGAGCCCCTCGCAGGCCCCAGGGAGCCCCTCGCAGGCCCCGGTGCGCCGCAAGCCGAGCGCTGTTTGCCTTGTGGGAGGTGTGTACGTGTGGGCAGGGCCCCCGCGCATGGAGCGGCCGAGAATGCCGTGTCAGACGGGCTGCGGCACCGCCCTGACATTCATTTTGCAAACAGCCGTGGGGTCATGAGCAGCATAAAGGGCAAGTGTAGGTAGTGCCAGCCCGTGCTGAACCGTGCCTCCTCTTCTAGGTCAGCCCGGGAGAGCGGAGATGCAGCGGGGCGCGGGGAGTGGGTGGAAGGATGCAGGGAAACTCTTTGCCCTGGGACAAGTAAAGCACAGCACCAACTCGTGTAAAACCAAGGTGAGGAACCGAGGATTCCCCCAGCCAAGTGCCTGGTGGGTCTGTAACAGCTGGAGCTGCATTCCTGTGCACCTCCCCCAGCACTGGGCACAAGGATCTGGGGTTCATAACCAGCTGGCTGGACTCCCAGCGGAGATGTGGGAAGCCAGGGAGGTTCCTGGCACCCATCCAGATCTCCAGGGCAGCTGGGGATCTTGCAATCCTGTTGGGTCTCCCAGGGTGGCTGAGGGTGGCCCAGCTTTTAGTTCATTTTAGCAGCAGTGACCCCAACACCACTCACCTGTTCCTTGGTGCAGTGGCCAAAGCTAGGGCTGGATTTTCTGGCTGAGGTGCTCCTGCCCCTGCCCTCCCTGCTCTCCCTGCAGTCTCGCTGTGGCTGGGGATCCCACTTCTGCTATTCCACCTTCCATCCCAGACACCCTGCAGGCAGGGACATCAGGGCACAGCCTGGGGACACTCAAGGACACCTCATCAGCCTGAACTTGTGGTTTCCCAGAAGAGGGATGTGGAAGCCTTGACACAGCTCTGCTTCTCCAGCACCTTGGGTGGTTCTCTCAGCTGCAGGTGGCATTCAGGGTGCAGGGGTGGCTCTGTGCCCCAGGGGTGGAACCCTGTGGGGCTGCAGACTCTGGGGAACTGTCTCTTTCCAGACATAGGCTGGTCCTGAAACTAATGTGCCTTCAAACCTGTTGCTCGCAGAAATAAAAGGCAACACCAAAAGTGCCAGTGGAGACCCCAGACTAAGGCCCATTCTGAAAGCCCTCCTGTCCCCAGCCTGCAGCCCTGCAGTCCCACTCTCACAGTGCTCACCTGCCCCTGCCCTCGGCACAGAGCTGGACAGCAGATCAGGGGCTCAGCGAGCGTGGCAGAGCTCTGACTCCCTTTAATGCAGGACTGGCTGAGACATCCGCCGGGATGAAGGCAGCACCTTGCCCCCATTTCCTGGAGAAAGGAAGAGCTGTCGGGGAGGGGAAGGGCTGTAGGACCCTCTGAACTTTGCCCCGTCCGCCTGGTAACTGGGCCGTTGCTACGGCAGCCCCAGAGGCACTGCCCGATGCTGCCACACGCCCTGGGCTCTGCAGGCGCGTCCCCAGCCCGCGCCTGCTGCGGGCACCGCTGCCCGACCTTGGGCTGGCGGCTCGGCTCCCCGGGCCCTCGCACTTCCCGAGGGCTCGCCTCAGCTGCCGTGGAAATTCCCCACCTCGCTCCCGCCGCGGGAGCTGCTCCGCCTCAGTTCCCGGAGCGCCCGAGGGCTGTCCCCAGCCGGGCTGCGCCTCTCCCCGCTGCCCTGACTCTGCAAAAGCCCTGATGAGCAAGCCCTGACAGCGCTGGAGGCGGAGCTGGCTGCTAACAGTGGCCTCTTTGTCGTGGCCGGGAGCAGGCGGGTGCCATGCTCCTGGGATTGATTGATTTATTTATGGAGGTGGATGCTTACAGCTTGTTTGAAAGGAAAACACGGCACCTCGGGGCTCTTCGGGCAGCGGTGCCTCCTCACGGTCAAGCCCGGGCACCCAGGGCTGGGCATGTGTCCGGGAGGGTGGGAAGGGCTCAGAGCACCCAGGTATCATCAGTCGGTCCCGGTGCAGAGCCCATCCCAGCCCTGCTGCAGGCTCCATGGGAAGGGGACACTGAGGCAAGAAGGAAAGCACAGCAAAAGGCTTTGCCCAGGATCCTTCCAGCACTGTGCTGTGGCTAGGACTTGAGGCAAACAGCACCTCCAGCCCTTCAGGGCTTGTCTGGATCTGCTCCAGCCCTGACACAAGCTCATCCCTTACCTGGGCCAGTGCACAGAGTGCTGCACCCACAGTGGGCAGCTCCTCCCTGCCTTTGGCTTACAACCATGGTGAAGATGCCACCAGGCTGCCACAGAATGGCTGATGGGGCACCTCATGCCATGTCCCCCAGAATCCTTCTGCTCCTGGGACTCGGGGCAGTGGGCAGCAGCCAAACTTAGTGAGGTTAGGAAAAGGAATGGTCTTGATCAATGCTGGGCTGTCCTGTTGTCAGGGGAGCTTCATGTCTACCCAAACTATCCAGAGTTCTTGGCTGTCAGGAGACTTCACTCCCGCAGCCTGGCAGCAGCACAGCTCTCCACAGCAGGAGCTCAGCTGGCCAAACCCCCTCCCAAGGTGCAGCCCACTTGTCTGCAGAGAGGAGTGTCTGTGTGTTTTGGGGGGCAGGCCAGGTGAGAAGCTGGTAGGTGTGCTGGAGGGAGCTCTGTGTAGCCTTGGGCTGTGGAGGGAAGCTGCTGAAATGTTCATATTTATCCTCCATTAGTCAGTGTTGTCTCACTAATCATGGTGCCACCTTGGCCACCCTATGCCCGATGCACCTGGGCATCTTCTTCCCTGTCAGTGGAGATGGCACAGTGGTCCTGCCTCTCCTCCATCAAGGAGCATCATCAGATCCTTGGGCAGTTCCTGGTGGGATCTCATCCAGTTGGCCCCAGGGTGATCACAGCCACAGGGATGACTCCATCCAGGAGGTATTGTAATTTTGGGTCAGGACCTCAGGAAGCCTGAGGTGTTCCAGCAACATGTGCTCATTCTTCAGTGCTGGTGACCTGCAGAGGGGAATGGTCCTTCTGGGGACATCCACCTCTCCAGCCTTTGGTGTCCTGCGGGATGATGACCAGCAGTGATGGTGTGAGTGCTCTTTGGTCCTGCTGCAGCTTGGCTGGTGGTGTCCCAGAGCACACTGTCACGGCCCTCATGCCTAGCGAGGCTGGGGCAGGGTCTGTGGGAGCAGGTGGGATTTAAGCTCATCACCAGGAGAAGCTGATGGCCAGCAGTGCTTTAGGATGAGGTCCAGCAAATCTGAGGGGTGAATAGAGAGGTAGGAGCACCACGACCTATTGCAGCTGCTTCTCTGAGCACAGCTGGTGATGGTGGTGATGGGATGGCCAGACCAGCCTGGACCATCTCCACCTTTCTCCACGTTCACAGAGCTGGACTTGGCTGGCCTGAGAATGGCCACAGGAGGGCAATGACCACACAGGACACCTGGACAGTACTTGTAACAAACTCTGCCAATTGAGACCTGTCCTGCATGGGGCTGGTGAGCCCACGTAACACTGTGGGCCACTCTCCAAGCACAGAGCTGTTTGTTCTTTTGCTTGTGCAGCACAGGCTTTCTTCCAGTTTGGCTTCAGAGCTCACAAGTGACAGAAATGAGCACATCAACTGTTCCATCTCTGCTGAAAAAAGACACCTGCATCAACCAGTGTATAACTTTCCTGCTTTGAATTCACTGCAGACTGAGTCTGGAGAGGTTTTGCTCTGTCAGCAGACTGATCTGTAGATGTCTTTGTGTTACCCTTCTGAACAAGGAGAAATCAGTTCAAACCAGCCCAGCTGTTTGATCAGTGCAGTTGCCTGGTGGCCACTTGCCTGGGAGAAGCATGACAAGTCATTGGGATGCTTGAGCTCTCCCCACTCATTAGCTGTGGACAGCCATGAATCTGCAGCCACCAGACAGGAGATAACAAACCTAAGAGACAAAAGCAGAGTTCAGTGCCCTGTCATGGCTATGAGACAAAGGGACAACGATGGCACAGAGGAGGGTACAGGTTCAGGTGTCATGGCTAGACTTGTTCAGATCCAGGGTCCACCCTTGCTCCCAGTACCCACCCAGCAAGGGGAAGTTGCCTTTCCCAGGTAGAAATTCTTGTGTCATCCCCACGACCATCATATGGGGATGACGGCATCTGCAGAGTAATGCAGACCTGCTCACCCCTGAAAGGAAGCTGGTGGATCCCTCCTGTGCCCCACAACAACCCTTCTGCTCGGCACTTGTGGCTTGCCAGTATCCTCCGCCCTGCAGCCTCCCAGCTCAAACTGGATCTGTGTTTTTATTGCAAAGCCTGCTGTGGGGGGGCAGGGGAGGCAGGCCTGGGGACACAGCCAGTGCTGTCCCTCCCTGCCAGCTGCTGGCTCTCCCCCCGTGCTGTTTGCTCAGCACTGGGTACCGTGTGAAGGCAAACACGGCTGTGCCGGGAGGAGCAGAAATGAGGGCAAACAGAGGCTGTCCCAGTCCTGCAGCACCGGGCACTGTGAGTTGTGTTTGGGAGTTTTCAGGGCACAGCCAAAGCCAATGGCACCCCAGGGTCCCAACAGCCCCTCACCTCTTTCAGTGGTGTGGGACACTCTGCCACAGCCCAGCAGTGTCCCCTGTTTGCCCCCAAACTTTCTGCTTTCACAGAGTGCAGATTTAAACTGTACCACGTGAACCAGGCACACCAAACTCCCCTGAGCAGAGAGCTTGGTGGTTCCTGAGGCACAGAGACAGTCCCCAGCACAGGAGGGTGGTTAATGCCATCACACTCGATTTGCCATCATTGTGTGCCACCCTGAGAAGCAGAGCCTGGACTGTTGGTGACCCTGTGCACCACTGGCAGTGTCCCCCCACCCCACATGCTGTCCCTCCTCTCTGAGCCCAGGCATGTCCTCTGCTGGTGGCACCTCTGCAGCCCCTTTGGCTGCCCCAGTGGAGGGAGGAAGGAAGGAGGTGAAGCATCTTTCCAGTGCTGCTGGGGAAGGACAGGCCAAATTCAAACCAGCAGCACCTGGGGCAGACAAGGTGCCCATCTTACCCAAAAAGAGACATGGTGGGACCTTGCACATCTGGCTCCTCAGGAGCCTGCAGCCCACGGCCAGAGCTGACCCCGTGCCAGGCCAGGACCTCTCTGACCCTTGGCCATAGGAGCCTCTGAACAATGTAAGTTACCTCCTCCTCCTCCTCCTCTAATTAGCACAGCCATTTGCTGGGGAGCTGTGCTAATTTTCTCCTGTGACATCTCAGGTCAGGGGCAGTCCTGGGTTTCCTCCCAACACCCTCTGAGCTGGACCTGCTGAGAACAGAGCCTGCTCATCACACATGTGCCACAGCAGCTTTGCTCTCTGCTGGGCCTGTGCAGGAGGGCACTGCTCCTGCATTTTGGGAACCATTTTTACAACTCTGAAAAAGATACCCAAAATAACTTCCCACCTCCCCCCATCTACCCACAGGTAGTGGCAGAGGGGCACAGTGTCCCTGCCACACCAGGAGCCACCCTAACCCGGGCCAAAGGGACGTGGCCCAGGCTGTACAAAAACACAGGCATTTCCAGTACCACGTCTGCCAATTCAAAGCAGAAGGAGAAATCCAGCGTTCACAGGCTGATCGTTGCGTGCTTGAGGTGTGTCTGCAGATACATTATCTGTCCCACGGTGGGGTCTGAAGTCCAGGAGATAAGAAGCTGGGGAAAGCACTCTGTGGAGCTGCTGTGGGAGAGATTCCAGGGTCTGGCAGAGGGTGTGGAACAGGTTCCCAGTGCACAGTGCTGGTGCTGCCAGGTTGTGCTGGGAGAGGTCAGGTCCCAGTGGCACTGGTCCAGTGCAGAGCTGGCTGACTCCTGTCTGCCCAGCTGTGCAGAGGGGCCAGGGGACATCACTGGGAGCTGCCCAGCCAGGGTGGTGCGAGGTGGGAGGGGGCAAGAGGCATGGTTGTGGCTCACAGCAGGCAGAGGGGACCAAATGCTGCTCTGCCAAAGCTCCCTGCACCCACCCATCCCCACACAAGGGTCCTTTGTTCCTGCCATGTCCCTGTCCCCTCTGCTGCTCCACGAGTGAGGGACGAGCCCCACGGCCCTGGTGACTGTGTCAGGCAAAATGAGAATAATTAGAAGGAGGTGCCTTTATTACAGGTGTCTGTGAGGGCCTGCAGAGTGTGACCCGGAGGGCCCTTTGATCTCAGCTTTTGAAACCCTATAGCTTTGCTGACAGAGCTGCTCTGTATTTCCAGGTCACCAGGATGATCATTTCCATCTGGGAACAATGAGGTCTTTATGCTGCCCTGTGTGCTGGACTATCTCTGTGTGGAATGAGCTGGTGTGCAGGAGAATGTGCTGCTGCACAAGCCCTGCCAGCCTCGGCTCCTTCTCTGCGTGGGTGAGGGACAGCAGCAGGAGAGCCCACCCAGCTCAGCATCCTCATTCCCAGTGGAGAATGGGAAGCTCTTAGTGCCAGGAGGTCAAATTTACCCAATTCACAGCCCTGTGAGAGGGCCTTTAGTCTCCAGGATGTACCCAAAACCTTCCTGCTCCCCTGGGGAAAAGCCCTGCACATCCCCAGCCCCAGTGGCAAACCCAAAGTCCAGCCTCTGGGATGGGTCACACCGGGACTCTGCACATGGGGGAACTGCTGTGCCTTCCAGTGCAGTGGACCCAACACCTCAGAGCAGGGAGCAGGAAATGTCAGGGTTCCTCAGCAGTTCCTGAGCCAGGCACTGCAGCCTGGGCACCTCTGCCGTGTGTTGTTTGAGGGGCTCCTGGCATAGCCCCCAAAACAGCAGGTCCCCAGGCACTGTCCAGGGTCTCCTCAGTGCCCCACGCTCAGGCCCCTGTGCCCTGCTGGTGCCCAGGCAGTAGCAAAAAGCCCCAAGCCTGTATTTCTCAGGGCACCATGGGCTTTGCTAGGAGGAGAGCCATTCTGTGGAACCTTTCCAGGCTGGTCACCTGGGGACAAGGCAAGGACAGAGAAGCACTTGGGGAGGAGAAGCCCCTCAAGACCCAGTTGTCCCTTGTCCTGCTTTGGGATTTTGTCTGAACTGGAAAAGCAGCATCTGAAAAAATACAGCATTTTCCTGGTTGATGTGGTCTGCTTGTGCCTCTTCCAGCTCCACAGCCTTCCTCCGCTTGGGGATCTGCAGTGACATCTTCCTCTCCCTTTTCCCTCCTGTTAGGCTCCCTGGGAGTCCCTACCCATCTCCTTCTGGTCCCAGCTTGGCTGGGGCTGCTGGAGGCTGTGGTTTGCTTTTGCCTTTGTCAAAACAATGCATTGTTTGGTGGCAGCTGCAGGCGTGGGGACCGGTCCTGCCAGTTCCCTTGGTTGGGACTGTTTTTGCTGGGGTACAAGGTAAAATTTTGACTGGATAAGCTCCAAGGTCTGGTGCCTGGGGAACAGGGTGTCCCCACAAGTGCTCTGGGAACACGCACTGGGGACACCCATTGGGTCCAGTCTGACCCCCTTGGGCTGTGCTTGGGTGATGATTTCATCCCTCTGCACCTGATGGAGCATGGCTGCTCCTGGCCTGAGGAATGAAAGGAGTTGCCCATGTGGAGGCCAGCAGTGTTGGCCACTGTCTTCCAACAGCAATTGGCTCCAGTGCCAGAGACCAGCCCACCTCTCTCCTGTACCCATGGAGGCTTGGTAGGCACTGAAGCCAGAGCACAGATCCTGGGCAGCAGCTGGTGTGGAGATCTGTGGTGGTGATAAGTGCCTGGTGGATCGATTCATGGACACAGAACACAGCCAGCAGTGTGCAGTTGCTCTTCGTGCTTGCTGCCCTCTCCTTGCACTGCATGTCACCTCCTGCTTTTGCAATGCAAATCCTGGCTGTGCAGGGGCAATGGAGTGGGGACACCTGCTTTTTTGACAGATAAAAACCCCAGGGACCAGAGCTGGAGCCAGCAGCCCACCTGTCTGTCAGTGGGGTGTGGGACTGGGGGTACACACCCCCACCCTGCTCCCTCTCCCCACCGTGCTCTAACAGAGCTGTCTCCAGGCAACCCAGCCAGAGCAAGGAGAGTCTGTCCCCTGCCGAGGTGTGCTGATGCCACACATACCTCACATACCTGGATGCAGGCATCACCAGGCACCAGGATCGCTAACCCTTTCCTATTCTCCAGGCAGACACGCCAGCTGAGTGCTGGTCTCCCTAGGGTACCACTGGCCTCCCTAGGGTGCCACTGGTCTCCCTAGGGTGCCACTGGTCTCCAGACCCAGTTGCAGCACCCTGAGGATCCAACACAGTGTAGGCAGTGCTGGCACCCACGTAGGCAAGGAGCCAAGAGCCTCCATGGTGCCAAAACTTGGCTTTGCTGCCTCTGTATGTGTCCTTCCAGCCGTGAGCAAACCAAAGTGCAGCTCACCTTCCTTGAACTCTGTCACCTGTATCCTGCTGCCACTCCTCGAGCTCTGACTGCACCTCCCTCCATCATCCTCGCAGACAAGGATGTTCCCAGCTGCCTTAGAGAAACAGAAGTCATAGAAAATGGTTTGGGTTGGAAGGGACCTTACAAATCATCTTGTTCTACCCCCCTGCCACGGGCAGGGACACCTTCCACTATCCCAGGTTGCTCCAAGCCCTGTCCGACCTGGCCTTGGACTTCCAGGGATGGGGCAGCCACAGCTTCTCTGGGCACCCTGTGCCAGGGCCCCCCCACTCTCACAGGGAAGAATTTCTTCCTAATCTCTAATGTAACCCTGCCCTCAGGTTTGAACCATTCCCCTTTCTCCTCTGTCCTAAGTCACAATGCAAGTCATGATGTGTAGAGTCCACTGCAGGTGAGGACTCTTTTTGGTCTGCCCTAAGCAGTGTTCAGGGTGATTAGACTGGATCCCTGCTTGTCTCCTGGATGCTGAAAGGTCCCTGACGTTCCCTGCAGCATCTCCCACTCCCAGATGCAGCATTGCCAGCTGCCCACTGGCTACTGATGGCTGCTCCCAGCAAGCACTCGCCCCATGCTCAGGCCATGGCGATCTAACACATCCTGCACCCAAACCTGGAACAGGCAGGAAGGGAGCCTGGGGACAAAGCAACATGAGCCACAACTGTGTCGCTCTTCTGGTTCACTGCAAACCTCCCAGCCCACATTTCACTTTCTTGGAGGAGGAAGGTGTCTTTTCTGCTGGAATCTGAGATTCAGTTGAGCCCATGTCAGAGCAGACAGGAAGCTCTTCATGCATGTCTGGGGATGCAGGTGCTGTTTCCATTTTGGCATGCATGTGGATGTGTGTGCCTTTTTGTAGATGCCTCAGTAGGTGAGAGTCTGCATATAGCTGGGTTCCCAGGTTGCTTTCAGGTGTTTGTGTGTTCTCCTGGTTCTGGATGCTCTCTGCAGGGTGGGTGCATGGAGAAGAGAATCACATTATGCCTGTCCAGGGACTGCAAGTCCTACTCTTTCACTCTCAGTTCTCATTGCAAGGACTCCATAAGATCTCCCCACTCATCTCTCTGCCATGTCCTGGGGTGATTTATGATGATAGTCTATTCCATGATCCTCTGCTTTATGCCCAAAACCAGTTGCTGCATCTTTCAGGCTTGGGCCTGGGTGTGTGCAGGGGAAGGGGGGGAGCTTTGAGTTTTTTGGTGGCATTTTCAAAGCCTCATTGCCCAGATGTTCTGTGACGCTGTGTGATTTGGTTTTGCTTGGCTTCTTGGGTTTTTTTGGCCCAGGCATAAAGCTTTCCCCTTCTCTGGCTTGGAGAAGCTGCAGCAGCAATCTTTCAGCTGCCCTGAGGTGAACTGAACAGCTGCTTGTTGGGGGCTGGAGAGGTGGGATTGGTAGGAGAGGTCACCCTGTTCCCCCAAGCCTCAGGGAGCCGAGCTGGGAAGAAAAAGCACACCAAGAGAATCCAGAGAATCCAGCCCAGCTGCTTCTTCTGCCCTGGAGAGGAGGTCGATGCCAGAGAGCCACCAGGGTTTTGCCTCCTGCTGGAACTCCTCTGTGGAAGCTCCACTTCCCTCAGTTTGAAAGCCAGCACCATCTCATACCACGTGTTGGGAATGAGTATTTTTTTCTTCAGTGTTTGCCCCATTCTCCAGGCATTTTTGGGTCTTTATTCCTGTCAGCAGTTGTTTCCTTTTCTTTCTTGCCTTGTAGGCATTGTTGTTAATAAACTGTTGGTTGGTGGTTTTTTTCACTTTTGTCTATTTTAGCATTCATTTTTCTGCAGGTGGAGGGGAATTGTTGAAACCCTTTAGAGGAGACTGCTCATTGCAGAGTGTCTCCTCTTAAATTTGTCTCAACACTGAGACACTCACACCACAAGCTTCTCCTGCATCCTCCAGCCTGTCTGCCTGGCCTTGGGCAGCCCATGCTGCAGAGGCTGGCACCCTGGGACAGCCTGAAGTGATTCTTCCCCCTGAGCCAGCCTGCCTATCCTGACAGTATCCAGAGACTCGTGCCATCCAGGTCCATGCTCCTAAGAGCCCTCTAGCCAAAGCCCTGCCATCACAGGGATGTAGGGGTGGGCTGGGCACCCTCAGCCTCTCTACTGCAGCTCCAGGTCTGCACAAACCTGCACAGCCCATGGTGGAGCAGGAAGCCTACAGGCTGGGGAAGAACCACGAGTGGGATGTTCTGTGCCTGAGACCAGGAAAGCTTGTGTTTGGAAGAGAGAGCTGGAGCATCAGGACAGCGTGGCTCTCAGGGGTGCTGGGTGTTACACCCACAGCACAAGCAGAGATCTTTTGAAGCCTGAGCAAGTGGCACAAAGAAGGAGAGGGGCAGACCAACCACAAAGCATTACCTGAGATCATGCAGGTGCCTCTGGAGCACACTAAAGGTGAGCTACACACAGGCAGTACCCAGTGAACACTGTGCTCCAGGTCCTTTGCTAGGTAGAAGGGTAGGATGGAGTCTGAGCTGCCCAGGGGTGCCAGGAGATTTGTGTTTGTTTCCTGAATAGGTGGATCCCAGGAGACTTGTGGGACTGCTAGCCCAGACTCTCCTCAGCTGTGAGTTCTATCCACTGGCCCTGTAGGACAAGAGGCTCTGTCAGGTGGTGTGCCAGCCTCAGCACAGCTCTCACCACCAGCACGCTCTGGCTGGTAGGTATTTCACAGGTGTCCAATGGCAGGCACCCA
Organism: Notiomystis cincta; assembly: GCA_013398075.1. Classification (NCBI taxonomy): domain Eukaryota; kingdom Metazoa; phylum Chordata; class Aves; order Passeriformes; family Notiomystidae; genus Notiomystis; species Notiomystis cincta. Next base: position 29,104 of record VZRX01009987.1, read on the forward strand.
GACTGGTCCCTGAGGGCAAGCTGAGTTGACCTGAGCTGAGGATGCAGGTCTGAGAGACAGAACTCTGCTGCAGTGCTGAATGCTGGAGACACGGCCCGGAGGTGAGCAGGGAAAGCCTGGCAAGGAGCTCAGAGCAGCTGGAGCAGAGACAGGGCTGGCACATATGCTGTATTTCCATCTCCTCAGGTGTTACTGCTGTTCCAGTATTGCCAGCTCTGGAGTGAAAGGAGTTTAGGGAAACCCCAGCTTGATGAGGAGACCAGATTTAGATCTTGTGGCTGAAAAAGGAAGCCTGCTCCAGGGCATCTTCAGCACCAGCACCCAGTCTGGAGCAGGCTTCCAAGCTGATGGGCTCTCTGTTCAGTCCCTGGTGGTATGGGTCACGCTCAGCAAGGCTGCTCACAGCCATGGGGCAGCCCCACGCTCGAAGAAGCAGTGGGTGGAAGTGCCTGGGGTGATGCACAGCAGCATGTGCAGAGCCAAAGGATGGGGAGATCCCCATGGTATGCAAACCAGTAAAGCAGAGGAGCACGAGACTCTGGGGTTCACCTGCCTGAGACAGAAATGCCTGGTAGCCCCAGGAGCTGAGCTGAGCCTGCCCACCACCTCCACCTCTCCAGTCTGGTGGGCTGTGCCTGGACCAGCTCTAGGCACACGGGAATGAGCTGGCAACGCACACCAGCCTGCTCCCCTAACATGGCACAAGTCACCCTGGGCCCTGCCAGGTGCTGGGGCGAGCCAAGAGCTGAGACCTGACACAACCTTAGAGGGCTGCTCATGCCTTCCCCATGAAGCTGGCGCTGGCAGCCTGCACTGGGCAGCACCTGGGTTGATGGTCCATGGGTAGGGCTGAGCCCAGCACAGGCTCTGCACCCACCAGCCCAGTGGAGGCCAGTCCCGACCCCCCCAGCCCATGCCTCTCCTTTTGCCCACGGGTGCTGGGAGCAGAGCCTCAGCTGGGCTCCTGGAGCAGCCCAGGCTGGGAGTGCCCTGTGCCCCAGATCCTTGTGTCAGCCTGCACCAGGCGGGTGCCAGCACCATCCTGCCATGCTGCCATGAGGACTTGTTTCCATGCCAGGGAACTGCACTCCTTCAGGACAAGGGGAAAGGAGCTGAAGTCATCCCTCATGGAACCTTGGCACAGCTGGCTCTTCTCAGAGGTCCTGCAAGGTGTAGATTGCCTTGAGCATCTCCCAGCACCAGTCCTGACTGGGCCCTGGTGATGAAGGAGTTGGGGACCAGCTGAGCACGGCTGCCAGGGAGAGGGTTCCTGCTGGCTCAGAGAGGCAGAGTCCAATTCTCCATGCAAGCAGAGTGCCTGCATCTTTTTTCCAAGCTGCATTTGTGCTTGGGTAAGAGTAATTTCCCTCTCGTAGCAGCAGTGGCTGGCCCTGGGTGCACGGCCTGATGGAACTTGGAAGGGGTGCAGTGCCAAAGCTTTGCAGGGTGCAGAAACTGCCCCCAGCTCTGAGACTCCTCTCGGAAAGCTGAGAGGTCCTGGTCATGCTGCTCTCCCCACATGGGCGTAAAGTGTGGTGTGCTCGGCCCTGTGGAGGATGTGTCTGATGGTCTGTCCTCTCCTGGTTCTCCTCCTACCTGGGAGCCCTTCTGGATGGGGAAACTGAAGCAGGTAAAAGTCATTTTCAGGCATGCTGAGGAGGATTTGGGCCCTGGCACCTCGCAGGAGAGGGGACCCACACTGGTGGCACTGTAGAGTGGAGAGGAGAGGGCAGGTTGGTGGCGAGAGGAGCAGCCTGGAGCAGGGGATGACTCAGCTGTGATGTGTGGGGGGTGAGGCTCAGCCCAGCCTTTCGCAATGTGTTTACCAGCACCTGGGAGGCCACTGCCTTGCAGGACGTGCAGCCCGCCCTCCTCAGCCCCGAACCTGCTCGCCAGGCTCGGCGCAGCTGAGGAGTGACCTGTTCCCAGCCCGGCCTGGCTGGCTCACGTGGGCAGCTGGGCAGGGAGCCTCTGGCCAGCCCTCTGCTCCGGCACTGCTGCTGGCGTGCTGCCCCTGCCCAGGGGACAGCAATAACCCAAACTGAGGTCACGGACTGTCCTCCCAGGGCAGCCAAAAACCACTGGGTGCACCAAAACACAGTCCCAAGCCATGGGAAGGTGGTGGTACGTCAGAGCAGTTATATCCATATGATGTCAGGCCAGGGAGAGGGACAGAAATTCCCCTGCATTCCTCACACTATTTACTGACTGCCATCCCAGCCACTTGGCCACCTTCTGCCAGCTGCCAGGATACGTGTCCTGTGTGGGCAGGACACACAGAGTCAGGGGAAAGTCCTTTTATATGGATAGTTTTAGAGCTAAACATGCTGTTTTCAGAAACTTCCCTAGAGGAAAGTCAAGGGCAACAGATGCAAAAAGTGTTTTATTTCAATTCAACTTCTTGTGGAGTTTGAGATGGAAAATGCTGGTCAGAAGCAGAAACACCAACATTTCCTTCCACAGTGGGCTGGGAAGGAGAGTGTCAGGCCCATCTCCCTGCTTTTTGTTCTAGGGTAACTTGGTTTTGCTGCCACAGCACTGCCAGGGATGGACACTCAGCAGTACTCCTGCTGCAACTGGAAACAACAAGCAGGAGTGCCTGGCACATGAAGATCCCAGAGAAGAGGTCCTGGAGCCTTCAGTGGAGATCTCAGGTGCTTTCAGCAGGCCCATGTTGATCCCTGCCCCACTGGACATGGGGCACCACAGAGCGATGCCATTGCCTGCTGCATCCTGCTGGCCCCTGGCCAGCCCGGACCCTTCGTCATGCTGAGCAGCTGACCTGTGTGCAGCAGTTAACCTCAAAACACCGTTCCCAGTTAACCTAGTTTGGCTCTGGGCAAGGCTGGGCCCTGTAGAGAAAACCACGTGTGGGCTTGTCTCCTGCTGGCCTCTTTGTTGGCCCGTTTCCATCGCATGATTCACGTCAGTTCCCGTGCCAACGGCTCAGAAGGAACCTGTGTCATTGCATTGTCCCTGGGATATTTACTGCTTGGTTACTGATCAAGGTTCAGGCTGGCAGGAGCTGGCACTGCAGGCAGAAACTGGTGTCCCCAGCCTGGCAGGAGCTGTGGCTGGGTCAAGGTGGGCAGCTGACCTGGCTCCTCCAGCATCACCGTGCTGTGGGGGTGGGTGGTGAGAGGCAGCTGTGCAGTGCCATGGCTTGGCTCGGCAGCTCTCTGGCTGCCTGGGGAGGGCTCAGCCCTTCTCGCTGCCCTCCAGGCTCCTGCCAGGCACTCACTCCACCCTGACGGTGCCCCAGCGTTCACCCTGAGTGCTTTGCTGCCCCAGCTCCACAGCAGGAACACCAGAGAGGGCAGGGCCCACACATGAAAGAGAAATGTCTTCACCCACCCCATGCCAGGAATATCTGCCCGCAGGGCATGTGCACCATGGGCACGGCACGTTTGGCCTCAGCTGATCCTCTCATGGGTCCCCAAATGCGTATTCAGCCCAGCCCCTTCCCCTCTCGGGCTGACCTGCAGCTCCCCTGCTGCAGCAGCACCTGGCAGATATCTTGTCCCCACTCCCGGGTTCAGAGGGTATCCAGGGAGGTGGGGAAGGTGCCACATGGCACACTCAGGAGCCACCCCTGCAGTAAATCGGTACCGAGGCGACAGCTCCTCATGTGACTGCGGCCTGTGGCCTGTCCCCGTGGATGGCGGGCAGGAACAGGCAGCGCTGTGGCCATCGCGTGTCACACAGGAGCCCGGAGGGCAGCGGGAAGGGCTGAGCCCTCCCCAGGCAGCCACAGAGCCGCCACGGCTGCGGGGCAGGGAGGGGCAGCTCCTCTCGCCGGGGTCGTGCTCAGCCCGTGCTCTGGGTGCCGTGGAGCTCCAGGGGCTGGGCACACCGGGGCCTCAGCCCTGGGACGCCCCTGAGCCTCTTCTGCCCCCAGGCCTTGCTTAGCAAGGCCCCTCATTGGGACCAGCTCCCCCCTGACCACAGCTCAGCACCCGTGCGGATGTGAGGGGAACTTACATGGCCCTTGGTGACCTCTGGCAGATGACACTCCTGCGATCCACCCATCCCTCCAGCAACCTCCCGCCTGAAATAAAGTTTCATTTCAATTTTGGTATCTTTATAACAGTGAGAGAGAGGGGCCACAAACCCCCCAGTTTCTATGGCAACAAGGAATAACCTCCTTGGAGACAGTGCTGTTTCTGCCAGTCTCCAGCCCAGACCCTGGGGATACATGAGTTCATGGATACGGGCCAGCACGGCCTCGAGAAGAGCCCCATGACACTAAAGCAGGATCCCTCAGCTGTCCCTCTCCTGGTTTCTCTACCTGCTACCTTTGTCCTGCTGTGCAAAGAACAGAGCCAAGAGGGATTTCTGCAGTTTCACAGCTGGGGAGCAGGACAGGGACCTGCCCTCGTTCAGCCTAGCCTGCACCCACCAGCTCTTTGCTGCAGTCCCACTCTGGGCTGGGAAAGCCTCTGCCCCCTCCGGTGTTCTCCAGGCTACCGTGCAGGTGATGGCACCCCGTTCACCCTGTCACACAGTGGCAGGGGGATTCCTGCAGGCGGTCTCCCTGGGAGCCCACGGCTTCTGGGAGAAGGCAGCCGGTGCTGCACTGCCTCACGCCTACACGGGGAGACTCAGCACGGGGTTATCACCCACCCAGCGAGGGACCTCCCTGCTCCGAGGGAGCTCCCGGCACTGCCTGGCACGCACAGCTGGGCAGAGCCCGGCAAGAGCTGACCAGGGAAGCTGTGGAGCCACCATCTGGGCATGGTCCTGGGCAGCTTCCTCTGGCTGACCCTGCTCTGAGCAGGGGCGCAGGGCAAGGTGAGCTCCAGAGGATCCTCCCGCCTCAGCCTCTGGGCAGATGTCTCCCTGCCCCTCGTGTCCAGGGCCACAGAGTGCCCAGAGCCAGTCTGGGTGGGGGAGGCGCCTCCAGGCCCCTCCAGGCCCCAGGTGTGCCCCGGGTGTGCC
>VZRX01009987.1:34325-71478 GCA_013398075.1 Notiomystis cincta
CAGGTGTGCCACAGACCCCTCCAGACCCCGGGTGTGCCCCAGGTGTGCCACGGGTGTGCCACAGGTGTGCCACAGACCCCTCCAGACCCCGGGTGTGCCCCAGGTGTGCCCCAGGCCCCTCCAGACTCCGGGTGTGCCCCGGCTGTGCCCACAGGTGCCCTCACGCTCAGGCACGGTGACGTCATGATCGGCGCGGCGCGGGAAATCCTGACCCCGAGTAACCCCGCAGCGCCGCTCCTGATTGGCTGCAGTGCAGAATAAGGTGGTGCACAGGGCCAATCAGAACGCAGCTCCCGCAAGTGTGGCAGCGACAAGAAGTTTCTGATTGGCTACCGGGCCTCTCCTGAGGGTTTATTGGCGAACGCCTGGTTCTGATTGGCTGCGGGGTCGGTGCCGGGGGCTCATTGGCCCCTTGCTGGGTGCCGCAATGGCGGCGGGCCAGTGGCGGTGTGTGGGAGGAGGGCGGCCCCGGGCCCGGCCTTCCCTGGGCTCACCGCAGCGGTGCGCGCTCGGCTGGAGCCAGCCCCGGCACCGCATCCCGCCTTTAGGAGGCGGAGCCCGCCCCTGCGGCCTCCCTCGCGATCAGCGTCTGCTGGGCACGGCCTGCGGTGGCCGTCAGGGGCCTGGGCCGGGTGTGCAGCGGCAGTTCCGAGTCGGTCGTGCTTCAGTCTGGTTTGGGACAAGCCGCAGAGCCCGAGAGCACAAAGCGTTGCAGCTGGGAGACGGTTCCTGGCTGTCGTCTGAGAGCTTTGGGCAGTGTCCGGGGTTCTGCGGAGAGCAGTGAAGGGAGGGACTCGAGCAGGGCGGGCAGGGCCAGAGGAGCTGGGCGTGAGGCCCCGCTCGCCTGCTGCCGGGGTCTCTCTCCCTTGGTGGCACCGAGCACCACCTCCTTTGGCGCTCCTGTCCTGCTCCAGCACACCCGGGGGGCTCTGTCAGCACCAGCCTGACTGCCGGCCCTGTGTCACCATCGGGGCTGCTGCAGCTTTTCCTGCCGCCGGCAGCACCTGCTCCACAAAGGATTCCCGAGACACCCAGCTGGTGACCTCAGGCTTTGGAGAGCACTTCACTGCCAAAATCACTCGGACTCTTAACCACAGCTTACTGATAAGCCACATACCATGGATCCCCTGCTAGGCAGCAGCCCCACCTGTGAGTTCCCAAACCTCTGTGTGAAGACATTTCTCCACGTGAAGATCCTGACATTTTTCTCTCCATTCATGTAAAAGAATGTGTTCTGAAATGTTCCTCTCCTGGCACCCTCATGTGAGGGACCTCCTTGAGCTTCTCTGCTGTGCAGAAAGAGCACAGCCTGGGAAGCCCCTGAGTGCCTCAGCAGGGGCAACAATGCGAGGGATTCATCTCCCTTCTCCTTACAGCTTGTTTGCATGAGTGGTCCTGTTGTACTCTGTTGTTTGTTGACTTCAACCTCTTTGGCAAGCAACCACCTTTTGTCTACTCACAAAAGCACCTGGAAGTTAGTTGTTATGCCTTTAGCAAGTTGTTCCTCAAAAAAAAAAAAAAAAATTGGCTTGCCTGACCATGGTTTCACATTTCACTTGCCCAGGTTTACCCTCCCCGGTGTTTGGACACGGTTATGGCTTATTCAAAGATATCTCTTTACTTCCAACAGGCTCCCACGCTGCACAAACATTTGCTGTAACACTGCTATGGGCAGACACACACATTTACTCTCTGCCTTCAGTATCGTATTTACACAACATCCAGCATGTTATAAAGGCAGGAGATAAAGCTCTTAGAGAGTAGCCAGAGGAGGGCCATGACAATGCTGGAAGGTCTGGAGGGGCCACAGGAGGAGCAGCTGAGGGCACTTGGTCTGTTCACCCTGGAGCCTGAGCTCAGACCCCACTGGGGGCTGCAGCTCCTCATGAGGGGCAGCTCTGATTGCTGCTCTCTGTGACAGTGACAGGACCCCAGGGAAGGGCTGGAGCTGGGCATGGAGAGGATATCAGAAAAAAGGTTCTTCCCCCTGAGGGTGGTCAGGCACTGAACAGGCTCCTCAGGTCACAGCCCCGAGGCTGCCAGAGCTCCAGGAGGATTTGGTCAACACTCTCAGGGACAGGGTGGGATTGCTGGAGTGTTCACTGCAGGGCCAGCTCTTGGACTCCAAGGTCNTTCCAAGGCTACAGATGAAATCCCCGGGAGTATCAAAGGCCTGTTTGGAACAATTGGTGGCTCCCCCACCACCTGCAAGGCTGCAGCCTCGTCTCAAGTCTGAGGGACAGTTTTGGGCATCTCAATGTAAGAAGGATCTGAAGCTATTGGAGGGTGTCCAAAGGAGGGACATAGGGAAATAGGGAAGGGTCTGGACAGGCCACAGGAGGAGCAGCTGAGGGCACTTAGTCTGTTCATCCTGGAGCCTGAGCTCAGACTCACCACGGGTTGCAGCTCCTCATGAGGGGCAGCTCTGATTGCTGCTCTCTGTGACAGTGACAGGACCCCAGGGAAGGGCTGGAGCTGGGCATGGAGAGGATATCAGAAAAAAGGTTCTTCCCCCTGAGGGTGGTCAGGCACTGAACAGGCTCCTCAGGTCACAGCCCCGAGGCTGCCAGAGCTCCAGGAGGATTTGGTCAACACTCTCAGGGACAGGGTGGGATTGCTGGAGTGTTCACTGCAGGGCCAGCTCTTGGACTCCAAGGTCTCTTCCAGTTCAGGAGCTCTTCTGGTTGCTAATTTAAATTTCTTAATTGCCTTATTTTTTTTTTTTTTTAGTTTCTTAATTTTAACAGTGTCTCTCTTTTTGCACGTAACTATTGCTGCAGGTTTTATGCTCCTGGTTTTCCTGTTCTAGAGATTGTTGTGGTCATCAGAAGAACATTTAGGCCCAGGTTTGTTGTCATGTTAACATGTACACAAAGACTGAGGCGAAGGAAATACCTGTGGGACTGGCTGGGTTTGAAAGTACCCAAAGGAAAATTATGAGAGGCTTGCACAGGGCACAGTGAAGATGAGGAAGATGCTGAGCAATCAGCCCACATGGCTGCACTTTGGTAAGGGCTGGGGTGTAGGTAACACCGGCAGGGGACCTGTGCTTTGACACTGGAAGGATGGCAACAACATCCTCCTCCTGCCCTGCCACCATGGTAGCACCTGTAAAGGCACCCACAGCAAAGAAACCCAGACAGAGGCAATAATCCAGCCTGAGGCCCTTGGGAGGTGGAGCAGAGGCTCCATGAAAATGGTCAGTTCCTAAAGGGTGTAGAAGAGCTGCTGGCATTGTTTGCTGTAGCCAGTAAAGAGGAACCCATGAGCCACAGTAAGGACCCCCACCTTCCCCATCCTTCGCCCCAGTGCCACACTGGGCACCTGGCCAGACCCTGTGCAGGTGAGTGTGAGGATGAGTGAAACTGGGAGATACACAGTGTGAGTGACTCAGGCAGTTCATTTTAATAAAAATCCCCCTCTCCAAGGAATTTGCACCATCTGATGTGCGTGGCCCAGTGGGAACACAAGCCCCAGCACGCACTCCACTGGTACAGCCTTGGAGGGCTTTCCTGGTCCACAGCCCAGTTTTGGGGGGCTCAGGTGCCAGTGGTATCTGTTTGCATTCAGCCCCTGCCACACACCTGTGCCTTGGCTGGGGCTGGGACTGTTCCTGGAAGTGCAATCCACTTGCCCAGTGCAGCTGCCTGTGGGCTGGGGAGTTGCCGATGTGCTGGCCAGGCTGGTGATGCTGCTTCCAGCAGCTGCTGGGAACTCATTCTTGGAGAGCAAGGTTGGATTCCACAAAGGCAGAGCCCCTGTGAAACCCTAGAGAGCTGCAAAGAGCTGCCAGAGCAGCTGTGAGCTGGGGATGGTGCAGAGAGTGATGGCTGGTGCTGTGCCCTCCTCAAAGCTGCCCAGACACGTGGAGGTCCGTGGAGAGGGGGTCTCCTGAGGGCAGGCAGGACCATGGCTCTGTGCTGCGGTTCTCTCTGGTGGGCAGCACTGCTTCTGTGCCCTAGAGCCAGGGAGGGCTCTGCTTAATCTGACCCCAGCCCTGCAGGAGGAGGGTAACACCTGAGCCGTGCTGGTGCTAACCCTGACCCTGCTGAAACCCTGCAGATCTGTGGCTGGACAGGCTTCCCCCAGGAGAACATCCCTGTGGTGCCACCCTAGTGCAGGGAACTGTGCAACAGGAGAGGGGCTGCTCAGGGGACAGCACTGCCCCAGCAGAGGTGGGGGGTGTGCTCACAGCAAGGTGCAAGTGTGGGCATGAGGCTTGTGGCCATGTCACCTGCAGGGAGAGACATCACCCACAGACTCCGAGATCCCCTGCCCCGTGGATCATGTTGTTGTCCTCTTCTTGTCCTTCCGTGCCACCCCATCCCGACTGCATTCCTGCAGCCTGACTCAGGGTTTGCAGATACTGCCTACGCCTGCCCAGCCATCTGGGAGGGCTCAGCCCCTCCTCCTGGCAGAGCAGCTTGGCAGAACTCGGTCAGTCAAGGTCAGAAAGGTGTTTGGAATCAGAGAAAAGGGGAGGGAGGAGTGTGGGTACCATCATGGAAGACCTGGAGCTTCAGTAGATGCATCTTGCAGAGCTCCTTGTTCTGCAGTGACCCATCAGCAAGATTCTGTCGGGATATCCCAGGCTCAGCACCCCTCCAGAGCAGACTCCAAGGAAACCACAGCAACACCGAGTGACTGGCACCCAGCACTTAATGCTCCTTGTCACTTCTCAATCACTGAGTGGGAAAAGACCAGTGGGATTAGAAGGGTCCTTCCATCTTCCAAGTCAAGGTTAGAAAACTTCAGCACCTGCAAATACTGGATAAGAAGAAAAGTGAGAAAATAGTGATAGGGAAAAGAGAAAAGTCATTTCAGCAAATTGTTCCGTTTCAGCAAAGCTCAGAGGAAGCCTGAAGATTGGTCCCCAACTTGAACATGGATGAGGGACCAGAGGTGTCTCTGCCAGTGGCAGAGGAGATGAGATGGCAAGAGAAAGACCCTGTAGGCTAAAAGCCATGTTGGACAGCAGAAACTGCAGACCTTTCCCCTAATTCCAGGGACTGTTTGTGTCTGAAACTTTACCTAAAAGCAGGTATTGTCCCCAGTGAACTGATGACCTCCTAACTGGGACCATGGCACTGATCAAATTAGGCTGGTGAAGTTTGGAGCAGAAGTGCAAGGAGGAGCAATGACTTCCTTCCAAGCACGTACCAAAACTCAAGGCCAGACCTTGGTGACAGGGGATTTCTATTTTAAGTGGAACTGACTCAGTCTCTCACACTTCTTGCTGGTCTCTGTCACCCTCACAGCCGCCCCCACCCTGAGGTGTTTGCACAAGGGGCATGGCCAGGCCTTCAGGCTGAGGCACAAGACAGGGCTGCCACGTCAGGCTTCCTCTGCATAGGACTCTCTCAACTGGCAATGACAGAACACTTTTGGGGGAGGTTTTGGGGGAGGTTTTGGATGCATCAGCAATTACTGTTGCAGGATCTTTCACCTCCAAACATTGCTCTCTTCACCTTCCAGAAAACTCAGGCAGAGCTGCTGCTTTTTAGCCATTCATTCTAATTTTAAGTGTCTCTTTTGACTGTTACCTGTCAAAGTGCTGGGAAAGGAGGAAGACATGGGGTGTCTGCTGGCATCACCTTGTGCCACAGGACTGGGCTGGCACTCTGGGCTGGCAGCAGTGTCCTGGCACCACCTGGCAACATTGCCACCTGCCTGGCAGCATTGCCACCTGGCAGCCTGTCCTTTCCCTGGACCCAGCACCTGACATGGCACTGACTGAAATAGCTGGTATCTTATCTGCTGGCCTGCTGCACACTGGCCCAGATACTGCATTTCATGTATTTCCTACGTCCACAGCCACGAGCTTGCCAGAGCATAGGCATGTAGGGCAGGAGCACCCTGGCTGTGCCCCACTGGCCCTGCTCAGCACTGGCCCTCTGCTCTCCTGTCCCTTATGTGGGGCTCACTCATCACCCTGCAGACGAAGGGATGTCAGGTCCTGAGGTGCTGGAAATGCTCCAGATCTTTGTCACATGATGGTCATGGAGTGTTGCCACTTGGATCCTACTCTCCTGCTGCCCCCTCTGACCTTGCTCCCTGCTGGCAGCCCCAGGATTGCTCCTATACAGGGAGAGCAGAGAAATTTTTCAGTGGTCTGAGTGTCCCAGACAGGAGAGAGAGACCTGGCAGACTGGGCAGGACATGGTCACCTGCATGACCATGATTAGGACTTAAGACCCTGGTAGGACCAAGGGACCATCTGCCCCAAATACAAATAGTCCCCAGGAGTGTGCTGGGGTTGCAGCCAGCCCTGGACCCCTGTTCCATTACAGAATCAGAGAATCATGGAATCTCCTGTGTTGGAAGGGACCTACAAGGATCATCAAGTCCAGCTCCTGGCTCTGCACAGACACCCCAACACTCCTACCCTGTGCCTGAGAGTGGTGTCCAAAAGCTCCTGGAGCTCTGGCAGCCTTGGGGCTGTGACCATTCCCTGTGGAGCCTGGGCAGTGCTCGACCACTCTCTTGGGTGAAGAACCTTTCCCTGATATCCAACCTAACCCTCCCCTGGCACAGCTTCATGCCATTCCTTCAGGTTCTAGCACTGGTTAGGTCCTGTCACAGAGCAGGATGTGGGGCCCAGGGCTGGCTTTGTTCCCAGGTGGTGCATCTGACAGTGGAGTGGGCAGGAAAGGTGCCAGTGTGATGGTCAGGACGTGTAGGCAGCAGACCATGCCCATGGCTGTGCTGTCAGGGACAGGGACAGAGGGGTGAGGAGGCTTCCTTGGAGCTCAGTAACTTCTCCCAGGGAAGAAGAGCCCAAATCCTGGCAGGCACTGGACATCTGCCAGCCGAGTGATCTGTCTCACCAGCTCCTCAGCAGTTGCCCAAAGCTGTGAATAGCAGAGACATCCCCCACCTACAGTCACGAGTGCTATCAGCACCGAGCTGCAGTTGTGCTGCATCGCCTCACATCACCCATCATGCTGCCACACCTGAGAGATACCAGCACGGTATCGTCACCTGCTGACTCAGGGCCACTGGCTTTGTCTCTGAGCTGGAGCCTCTGACCTCAGCCTAGGGGAGAATATCTTGCAAGCTGCTGGCCCCCACCCTACTGTGGCACTGAGGAGTTCCAGGCCTCTGTGGGTCGCTGGCTGAAGGCCCTGTGGGTCAGAGAGTCAGTGCTGAGCAACTGCATGGGACTGAGTCACTGGAGAGTGGGGAAAACTGCACAGGGAGCCATCCTCTCCCTCTGGCTCTTGTGCTGCCACAGCAGGGCTTGGAGCCTGGGATGGACCATGCTAGCAGCCTTAGGAATCCCACTTTCACCTCTGTGCTCGAGACTGGCCTTGCTGATACTGCAGATGTGGGGTAGAGCAGCTCTGACACTGGTGGAGCACACCTTGCCCACCCAGGGACATGTCCTCATGGCTGCCAAGTAGGCATCCCAAGGTGCAGAGATAATAAGCTTGATAGGGAGGTTTTTCCCTTCCTGCATCGCCCTTCAAGCATCCCAGGCAGTACCCTGGGAAATAGGACTTGTAAAGGCTTGGTAGATTCCCTTCCTGTCCTCTGCCTTTCCCTGAGTTCTGTAGATACCTCAGAGCATAAGGTGCTGATGGTGTGCAGCTCTGGGACCTCAGGGGGTTCCTGCCCCCCAGTCCCCCGAGCATCAGCACAGTGCCAGCACTGCAGTGACCTACAGTGGGCACAGGTACCAAACTTACACAGCAGAGCACAGGTGGATGCCTGTGCCTCCCATGGCCTCCTACCTCCAAGGACCCTGTCATAACCTTTTTCCCCACTTGTCCACAGCAATGAGGATGTGACCTGCTCCATGGGACACCCCTGGTCCCTAGGACCTCAGTATGGACCTGACTGGATGTGGCTTCAGCAAGGCTTCCCTGGCTCCAGAGCAGGGGTCCAGTGAGTGGGGATATGCATGGCAGGGCACGGGCACAGCCCACTGCAGGTGCACAGATGGGCTGTGGGCAGTGAGAGCTGCCCCGGGGACACAGCCATGCCCTGTGACCAGGACATCTCCGGGGGAAGGACAGGTTCTGGGGGACCAAGATGTGTGATGGTGACCTTAGTGGGGGCAGTGTGGAAGCCCCCAGCCTGGCTGGAGCTTGGAGAAGGGAGTGCAGTGGAATGGGTGTGCACACAGGATCCCCAGCCCTCATTTGCATGTGTGCAAAGCAGGGAATTTTCCATCAGCAAGCAGCCGAAATTTCTGCACGGTGCCCTTTGTCCCTGCCAGGCTGGGGAGCCCAGGGCAGCTGGCACATGTTGCTGTGGTGCCCTGCTCCCCCCTGGTGCAGTGGGACAGCCTGAGCTGTGGGCAGCCAGGGGACTGCGTCCTGCCCCCACACCCTCACACTGCCAGTTCTGTGCAAAACAAGCAGGACCCCCTGAGCTGCCCCGGGGAGGGCAGGGACTCCTGCAGGGCCCTCAGCCACCTCTGGGCATCAGTGGAGGGCCAGCACCCCCAGTCCCCCCTGCCCACCCTGCTACCAGCCCCTAGTGCTGACCCAGCCCCACAGGAAGGGCTGAGCTGTGGCACAGGCTCTGTGGAGTCCGATGGCAGATGATGGACAGACATTTCTGGGGCTACTCAGCACATCACAGCATCAGGCCCTGGTGCTGTGGCCAGGTGCTGCCCATGGGTGCAGGATGGGCAGGATCTGGTCAGGATGGAGAGGGTGAACTGTCTGTTGGAAGGCAAGAAGTGGGGCAACCAGAAGAGGCCACTCAGAGGTCTCTGAATAGAACCCCTGCATCTGGGAAATGTGCCCACCACCACCAAGGAGCTGACAGCTGGTGCAGGCAGGGCTGCTGGCACACACAGAGCCCCTGGGTGCACCACAGCCTCTCCCAAAGCTCCCGGCCCACCTGGCTCTGTGCTGGGCACAGGCCCCTCTCGGAGGGCTGTGGCACTGGTCCGCCTGCTGCCAGCCCCTGGGAGGTGTCCCTTGCACACAAAGCACAGACTGCACCTCCCTCCTCGCAGTGTTCTGAGGAAACACAAATGACAGTACTCCTGGTAAACACAAATCACCTTGACTTTTGCTCAGAGCCCTGGAACACCGGGGCAGAGCGTGGCTGGGCACCAGCGCCGTGCCCGGCCCGGGGCCCTGCAGCTCTGGAACAGGTTGTTCTCCACAGGTGCTTCCCCTTGGCAGCCACAGGTCACCCAACAGCAGCTGAATGGCACCCCCAGCACGAGTCACCCGGATCAGCCTCTGCTCTCAGAGCTCCCCCAGACCCTTCCCAAGTTTCTCTGGAGCCTCAGTGTGCGTTATGGCCAGATGGGTTTGGACCCCCATGGCTGCAGGATGTGCTGGGGTTCACTGAGAGCAGCCAGGGATGCTAAAGCATCCTGAGAGTGGTGCTAGAAACAGGGGGAAGGAGCACATCACCTTCCCTGGGATGGCTTCAGGGCTTAGGGGAGCTGCTGTCACCCAAAGCCAAGCTCCACACAGCACTGCAGCCCCTGGGCACAGTGTGATGGCCAGAGTGGGGGACACAGCAGCAGGGGAACATGAGGTTTACCCAAAGCAGGGAAAAATGAAGGATTTCTTGCTAGAGCCAGAGGGACTGAATTGAGACAAATGAAGAAACCAAATACTCATCCTAAAAGAAAGGTAGTGGACTTGAGGATGGTTTATTTTCTACACTTAGGAGTGCTTTTGCTCCAAGTCACATTTTTGCATTTGTGACTTTTCCCTGACATTTACAGGGAACTTGGAGGTAAATCATCAAGGAAGGCCCACCAAAGGGGAGAGCTCAGGGCCTCTCCCAATGGCCTTTTGCTTCTAGACCATTGCTTGTTTAATGCCACAGGAAAGTACTGCCTGTGCCCTAATCTGGCTTTGCTGTGGGTTCTCAGTTCCTCTGCATCCCCTGATGCAGGCAGCAGTGCAGCCCCTGCTTACAGAGCTGAGAAGGCTTCCCTGCACACCCATGGCACTGACCCACAGAGTGCCTGGATGTCCCTGGCAGCCCCAGGAGCTCACCTCCTGCTGTGGCTCAAGGAAAATCCCGCTGTCAGTTTGGTTTTACCGCTGTAAAATGTGTTTTGAGTGTTCATGTGGTGCTTTACACCGGTGACTCGTGGGAAACCCGCTCATGGGAGCAGAGCTGGAATCCCACAGGAGGCCGTGAAGGCCATGGGCTGTGAGTTCAGTCCAGCAGCACTGGCAGCAGTGCTCTCAGTGCAGTGTGGCATGGTCGGATGGGAGCAGCTTTTCAGTATCTCCAGGGAGCAGGGGAGGAGAAGCTGCAGCTCCAGAGCCTGTCCTGGCTCCTGGTTGGCACCGTGGTGTGCCGGTCAAACACTGAGGGTGCTTCACTCCCCAAAGCCCCAGCTTGCATTGCACACCATCCCCACAGGGAGCAATGGCACAGACACTGGGCCTGGAGTGGATGAGTTTCTCTGAGTCCCTCCTTGCCTCTGCAGGCAGCCCCTGTGTTCCCCTCTCATGTTCCATCATCAGCCTCAACCTCGGCAGGGTGCAAGATCAGAGCCATGGGGACCCCTGGTGTGAGGGGGGCAGGCTGAGCTTTGTGCCCCAGTGACACAGGGGCTGGCAGGGGCATTGGGCTGGCCTCAGCCCCCAGTGGCAGGGCTAGAAAATCACAGGGGAGCATCGTCCCTCAGGACAAGGGGGGACAGCAGCCCTGAGGGGCTCCTTGGTGGTGCCCACTGCCCACAGCCCCCCAGCAGCAGCCGTCTGAGCACTGGCTTTCCTGCCCCGGCCGTCTGTGTTTGCTGTGTCCCCTCCCTGCCCTCTCCCTCCTTTCCTGGGCAAACAGGCGTGTACCAGCCTGGTTATTGCTCTGCTCCCTCAGCTGGACTGTTTGGTGGAAACAAAAGGGAACGTTCTCCTCCTCCCGCTGGGTATTTGGGCCTCACGTGCCCTGATTCTCTCTGCAGCAGGAGAGGTGCCATGGGGTCAGGGGCTCACACAGCAGCAGGGGTGGGGGGTGAGGTCTAGAGCAGTCCCCTGCCACCCCTGCAAGGCAACTGGGACAGGTCTGCTGCTGCTGTGTGCTGTCAGAGAGAGCTCGTGGCAGCCCTGGCAGCTCACCAAAGCTCTCCAGAAGGCCGGCTGAAGCCTCACAGTGTTCTGATATTGATTCTGATTTAAGAAAAAAAGATATTTCCATTAACAGAGCAGGGGTGAGAGAGTCTGAGCCCTGCAGGGCTCTGGCAGAGCTGAGCTGCACTGGGTCTGCTCTCACTGTCAGGGTCTGATAAGGAACATGGTTCTGCAAGAGCAGAGGAGCTGGATGGCTCTGGCATCCCCAGAGCTCGGTGTGAGGGTGCTCTGTAACTTGATGGCCACAGGAAGAGGAGCCTGAGGTCATGGACAAGAGCCTCAGTGCCAGGGTGGCGGGGTGCTTCATGCCATGGGGGACAGGGCAGCTCGTCCCTGCTGCCCTGCTGCCCTCCCAGCCTAAGGCAAACAGCTCAGCAAAGTCACCTCCTGGCAAAGATGCTCCTTGTCCTGCACACAGGCAGCCCCATCCCATCGGCCCATCCCACTGTCCATCTCAGCACAAGCCTCAGGCACTGCTACCTTATTGCTGCCCAGATTTTCTCCATCTCAGCCATTCTTCTGAGCCTGGATTGGAACAAATGCTATGGAGAAATTCTCCCTCCCCACAGAAATTCCCAAGTCAGTGAGCAGTGGCAGAGACACCAGGGATAGCTCACCCCACTGGGCTCCTCCATGAGGAAGATGCTGGAGCAGGAGAACACAGGGATATCCTGCAGAGGCAAGGAGGGAATCTGAGAAACTCATCAGAGAGATTGGGGGTCCCAGCTGTACCCACCCACCACTTTTGAAGTACAAACTAGGTGAGTTTGTTTCTCTTCCAGAGTGCAAGTCACCGTGGGCACACACTTCACAGTTAAAATGTTTTGGTGCTGGTACCCTCATTATCCTCCCCAGCAATGGGATCAGACATGTGTCCCTGTTCCACCACCCCCAGCACCTGGGGAGCCATGGAGGGGACGTGGGGTGAAACATTCCCAGGTGGGTTTGCCTCTGCCCTTGGCTACAGCAGAGCTGCCCTGCCCCAGAGGAGCAGCTTTAAATGCCTCAGGATGGGGCAGACAGTTGGTGTGGTGCAGTGCAGGCCCAGGAATGCTCCTGACTTGTGTCCCTCTTCTACCAGAGCCTTTGGAATGCGTTACTGAGGGGGTGTCCCTGTGGGCCACGGAGTGGGGGGTGTCAGTTGTGTATGATTTTTATGCAGACTTGTCCAAAACACAGAGGGTCGAATGAAGTACCTGGAAGGGGGGATGTGGGAAGAAACATCTCCTGGGTCACAGTGGAATACTTGGACTCTGGTGAGGCACCTCCCAGGAGACATCTGCAAAACACACACTCATCTCCCTGGAAACAGTCTCACCCCTCTGAGAATTCGGGCTGGGGAAGGTAAATGTGCCTTTCCCAAACAGTCTCCAGGGCTGCTGTCTGGCCCCCAGTTTGGTGACAGCCAGGGACCCTCACCAGCTGGGAGCTTTTGGAAAGAGGGAGGGAAGGAGGAGCAGAATCTCAAAGAGGCAGCTTGGGCAGAGATTCTGTGGGTTATGGAGCCAGCCCGAGGTCTCTCCTGTGCCACTGAAGTGTCACCTTGCCCCAGTGAACTCTGCTGTTGTCCTCAGGCAGCTCCGTGACAACGCCTGGCCCTTGCACAAGGGCCACGAAGTGAAACTAAAAATAGCTCTGGCTCCTTAGGGAACACCTGGCTGCCAGCACCTGCCAGGAGCTGCGCTCCAAGGGCTCCCTCCTCCGAGCTGATGTGGGCACTGAGGGAAGAGCTCAGCCTGCTCCTCTCCTGCCCCAGGCCTTGCCTGGCCTCTGCTCGTCCCTCACTCGGCAATCTGGGCCATGCTGAAAGGATACTGGAGGATGCTGTGGGATGCTGGGGTGTGTTAGGTGGATGCTGGGGGATGTTAGGGTGTTGCTGGAAATTTTGGGGGGAAGCTGGAGGGTGCTGGGGGATGTTGGAGGATGTTCAGGGGTTGGGGCTGCCAAGCTGCCCATCCTGGCCCCTGGCACAGCCTGTTTTTTGCCCAAGGTGCAGTGTCATCACTCCCTGAGCCTAATGTGAGGACTGATGCCACTGTCTCTCCTGCCTGACCTTTGCAGAGGGAGCTGGGGTCAACACTGGGGGTTCCCTGAGGAGCAAGTTCAAGTTATTTATCATTGGGTTAACCCAGCTTTGTGCTTGGCTGGCCAAGCTGGCCATGCCCTGACTCTGCTGGCACCTCCACACCTGGGCACAGCACTGGCTCAATAGAACTGGACACTGTTCAGCTCTTTTGGGCATTTGTGCTCCACTAAGGAAGATACTTGGCTCATTTTAGGTATGGGACAGTGGAACAGGGCCAGAGCAGTCATGAGCCCTGAGGCTGTCACATAAATTCCCTGGAGTCCTTGCAGCCAGAGCACCTGAAGCACGCAGGAGTTCTGTGAGATCCTTGTCAGTGAGCTCAGGCTGAGCTGTCCTTCCTCTGTTGCAGTCAGGCTCTCCCAGCAGCAGGCCAGGGATCCCTTCGAGGCAGCGGCCACACCTCGAGCTTTGCCACTGCCTGCTCCCGTGGAACCCAGCAAGAGCCAAAATCCTCCTTTTCTCATGGAAAATTTCCCAATGATGCTCAAAAAGCAGAAGGTTATTGAGAGCCAGAGAGCAGCAGCTGGCTGCAGAAGCAGTGTGAGGAGGGGGAGGCCGAGGCAGAGCGGGCACAGCCGGGGCTGCAGCGCTGCCTGCAGCTCTGTGGCCGTGGCTGAGCTGCTGTCACACGCACTGGGAACGGCCCAGGAGTGCTGAGGGGCTTGTGCTTCACTGAGCCCATTGATCTGGGAGCAGAGACTCACTCCTCCTGCCCCCCCTGGAGTTTCTGCCAGCCCAGCTGCCATGGCCAAGCACCACGTGCCAGCTGAGCACAGTGTGACTTTGAGTAGAGCAGGGGGCACCCCACCCCAAAACACCTGGCAGCAGTGTCCTGCATTCCACCACAAACCCCATGGCAGCAGTGCCCTGCACTGCACCACTGGAGCCCCTGGCAGCAGTGTCCTGCCATCTAGGGCTCCATGCTCACCTGGAAGGAGCACCCTCTGAGTGCCAGGACTCGTTCCCTGCTCTGGCTTCAGTGGCTGTCCCAGTTCCCAGGGCGCAGCAGGAGGCCCATCTCCCCCAGAGCTCTGGGATGCCAGCCCGTGTTCCCTTCTGGCTCGACGTGGCAGTGGGGTCCCAGGAAGGGAGAAGCTGGGGTTTGCTGGCTGCCAGGGCTGGGCTGTCCTGGCCCTTGGCACTGCCCCGTGCAGGACAGGGACACACCTGGAGCTCCCTTGGTGTGGGGCAGCTCTGCAGCTCCAAACCTGGCAGACATCCATCCCCACAGGCTGTCTGCATGCCACGGGGCATGTCCCCAGGGGGAACCCCTGGTCCCTCCAGTCCCACAGGCTGAGAAAGAGGTGGCAGTGCAGGGAGGGATAACGAGCAGGGGACTAGGACAGAGGAGAGGAGGTGGATTTGGGGATAGGAGGGGGGAAATGGGAAAAGATGATGGGTGTGGGAGAGAGCTTATGGGTCTGGGGAAGAGTCACAGATACAGGGATCAGGCACCCCAGTTCTGTTCAAACTGCTGTCCCAAGGGGAAGTCAGGAGCAAAAGCAGCAACAAACCTTTGGAGATCTGGGCCAGCAGATCTGAGCCCACATTGTTGCAAAAAGCATCACCTGGAGCCAGCACTCCTTCCTCCTGCCAAGGGCAGCCCTGTCAGCCCCCCATCCCCAGGGAGGTGGTTTGGCCATTTGAGGCTGTTCTGAGTCCAAGGCTGAGCATGCAGGCACATCGTGGCCAGTGCCACAGGTGCCACATGCAGCCCAGTGCTGGACCTCAGGCCTGCTGAGTGGCACCTGCTCCAGGGAGAGAGTGGAACATCTGCCATGGGAAAAGCTGAGCTCAGCAGGCCATGGCCAGTGCCCAGCTATGGGCATTCCTCAGTTCTCATGGGATGTTGGGGGATGCTTGGGGCTGTTGGGGAATATTGGAGAATCCTGGGGGATTTGGGGGTGCTGAGGGAAGCTGTGGGTGTTGGGAGATACTGGGTGATGCTGAGGGATATTGAAGGATGGTGGGGTATTCTGGGGGAGGGATGCTGAAGGGATGTTTGGTTATGTTGGAGGATTTTTTTGGGATGCTGGGGGGATGTTGGGGAATATTTGGGGATCCTGGGGAATTTGCAGGGATGCTGGGGAGATGTTTGAGGATGTTTGGGGGATGCTGCAGGATTTGGGGCAATGCCGGGGCATGCTGGGGGGGATGTCTGGGGATGTTGAGGGAAATGCTGGGGAGTGTTGGGGGATGTGGACCTGCCCAGTCTGGCCGCTGTCCCATCTTCCGGGCGGTGGGTGACCAGCAGAGGGCTCGGCTCCCCTCCCGCCACTCTTTATTCTGCCCAGCGCTCCCCGAGCGCCCAGAGCCGCGGCCGGAGACGTTCCGAGCGGCCGTGCCCGGACCCCGCTGCCGTGCAGCCCCGGGGGCCTCCGCCACCCGCGCTCCGGAGCGTGCGGGGACCATCGCGGGGGCACAATGCCTTCGCCTTCGCCTTCGCCTTCGCCTTCGCCTTCGCCTTCGCCTTCGCCTTCGCCTTCGCCTTCGCCTTCGCCGCTGCCGCTGCCGCTGCTGCCGCTGCTGCTGCTGCTGCTGCTGCTGCTGCTGGCCCCGGGGGCCGCGGCGATGCCAGGCAGGGCTGGCACCGGCGCCTCTCACCACGGCCAGGGCGCGGCCGCGGGCAGGCCCCTGCCCACGGCTGCCCGGGACATCCCGGAGGTGCCGGTGATGAGGGAGAGGCCGCGCCGGGGGACGGAGGAGGACTCCAAGTCCGTGCAGCAGTACGTGCCGGGGGTGCGGGTGGAGTTCCCGCGGCCTCTCAACTCCGCCAGCCTGCACCCGACCAGGGCCCTGCTGCCGTCCAGCACCGACCCGTCGGAACAGCAGCCGGGGGTCCCTACGGACAGGGACAGGGCAGAGCCCCGGGCCAACCTCACCACCGTGTCTGACAAGCGGCTGCAGATCCACAACCCCCTGTACCCGGTGACAGAGAGCTCCTACAGCGCCTACGCCGTGATGTTCCTGTCCCTCATCGTCTTCACAGTGGGCATCATCGGGAACCTCTCCGTGATGTGCATCGTGTGGCACAACTACTACATGAAGAGTGCCTGGAACTCCATCCTGGCCAGCCTGGCTTTCTGGGACTTCCTCATCCTCTTCTTCTGCCTGCCTGTGGTCATCTTCAATGAGATCACCAAGAAGAGGCTGCTGGGGGACATGTCCTGTCGCATTGTGCCCTTCATGGAGGTAAGGGGCTGCACAGGTCCCTGCAGGGATCAAGGACTCAACCTCTCTCTGCCCTCTTGCTCTGGGGCAGCCCATGCTGCTGGTGGCCTGGCACAAGGACTGTGGGGCACAGTCCCCATAGTGACCTTCCCTTTGTCCCAGGCCATTCCTCAGGCTCTGCAGCCAGCACTGATGCTGCCAGGGCTGGGAAAAGCCCACTAGACCCTCCTCCAGCCAGCACAGGGAGTTCTGTCAACAGGGTCTGTTCCTGTCCCGACACCCCAAAGCCTGGGGGCTCAGCCCTGCAGTGTGCTGGCCCAGAAACTGGCCACTGTGGGCTGCTGAGGATGCTCCAGGGCCAGGGGGCTGCAGGTGGACAGTGCTGGTCAGCACTGGAATGGAACAGCTCAGGAATTAGGTTTGGAAACCTGAGATCCGTGTTTGTCCTCTAACCTGATGTGTGACAGGTTGGCCACACTCGGGGAGAGGCCCACTGAGAAGGCCACTGAGAGGGACTGTGGTGACAGGGGATGGCAGAATGAGCAAAAATGCCCCAGATGGCAGGATTTGGGCTGTTCCTGCTCTTGTGCTGCAAACCGACCCTTGCTGTGCTCATCTCCCATTCTCAAGGGAGCCCTGAGGTCCAGCTGTGCCCCTCTGTGCCCTGATGGGACAGACAGACCGAGCCTGCCTGTTCTCTGGGGTCAACACCTGTTTAGCAAAGGGTGCAAACACCTGGAAGAGCTTAGAGACAGTGTCAGGTCGCTGAAGACCCTCTCAGGCTAGGTCAGACCAGATGGGGTTCAGAACCTGCCCCTCCCACTGAGCACAGACCCCAGTGTTGAGGGTTGCTGGCTGCTACGTGCCCTGCTGGCACCAGAACAGTCACCTGTGCCTTTGTGCAGGGTCTGTGCCAGGCTCCCTGGCTGTTCATGGGGTCCCTACCTGTGCACAGCCCTGGAAGCCCCAGCAAAGCCACTGGGTCCTCTGGGTGCAGGGTGGTGGACCTGGGTGTCCCACTGAGCACAGCCCCAAACCTGCACAGCACAGCCCAGCACGGGGGGGTGGTGTTTGCTGGGGGAGCCCTGCAGCCCCCCTGCTCCCCTCTATGTAGGCAAGAGCTGCTCCTTTCCAGAGGTGTCCCACCCCATCCTCTCAAAATGGAGTGTTTGCCCCATCTCTGTTCTCCACCTCAGGCCTCCAACACTGCTCGGGGTGGACTCCGAGAGGGGCAGGAATTTCCCCAACCTGGCTCAGTGTCCCAGGGAAGGATGGGAAGGGAAGGATGATGTCCCCAAAACAGATCCTGTTTTGAGGAGGATCTGAGGAAGATCTGCTGCTTGTGGGCTCCCTGTCCCCGTGAGAGAACCCTGGGGATGGCACCACCAGGTACAGGGATTCGTCAGCACCTGGGTACCCTGGGACAGCTTGGTCCCAGAGGAGTCAGGAAGGGGCAGGGATGGTGGGATGTTGGTGCTGCAGAAGGGTGAGCATGCCACTGGCTGGGAAGCATGGCCTGGTGTGAGGGCTACTCTGCCCCTCAGCACCCAGCCCTGCACTGCCCTCCTGCCCCCCAAAGCATGGGCAGAAAGGGGCTGCAGGGTTTCACCTGGGACCCAGCTGCACAGAGTCTGAGTGGGAGCCACAGCCAGGCCAGAGCCAAATCCCCAGCAGAGGGTCAGCTATGAGAGGGGAACCTATCTGGAGGCCAAAGGTTCATGTCTGGTGGGACTGTGAGTGGCTCAGACCACTGGATGGATGCCTTGAGAAGCAGGTCTATCCTCTGTAGCTGCCCAGTGGTCTGGCACGAAGCCAGGTTTTGGGAGCAAAGCTGGTTACAGGGGCTTCTGAGGACAGGCCGTGTGCAGGGATGTGCTGGGCTGAGTGGTGCCACCAGCTACATCCCTGCCAGGGCACTGGAGACGGCTGCTCTGCAGGACCAAGGGCACCAGGAGACAGAAGAGCCTGTGGAAGGGTGTAGGGGGAGGAGGCAGCAGCACAGCAGTGTCGAGGGCTGCAGGTGCCAGCCAGGGAACAGGTCCAGTGTGCTGGGTGCTGACTGCTGGGTGCCCAGGCTGGCTCTGGGCTTTGGGCAGAGGAGCTGGGACATGCTGGGAGGTGCTGGGTGCCGGATGCTGGTGCTGGGCTGGTGTCCTGGTTCTGTGGCTGGGGAGATGCTGCTGTGCATAACTGATGGTGCTGCTGAGTGCTGGCATCACTCTGGTCATCAGCTGCTGGAGTAACCAGCCCAGGGCCAAGGAAAAGGCTGGAGGGACTGGGGGGGGCAGTGTTCCGGGCTGTTCCCCGTGCACCACATGGAGCCCTGGGAGGTTTCCTGAGTGCTGGGAAGGTCTTTCAGCACAGGGTGATGTTTGATGGCTTCGTGAGGCCAGGAATGGCCACAGCACTGGGAGCACCAGCATGTGACTCTGCCATCATCTTGGCCAAAGGCTGTGGGACTTGGCTCCCAGCTCTGGGGCTGGGACTGGGAATGCTGATCGGTGCCTGGCCAGCCCTCCCAGAGCCACAGCAATTCCTCTCCCTCCTTTGGCCTCCTCCTTTGGCAAAGGGGATGTTTTTCTTGCTATTCTCAATGCAGCGGAAATTGCCCCAAGCTGATTTGGGACAAGAGCGCCTTCAGCTCACTTGGCCTGTCCAGGCAGGCCTTGGGAACCCTGGGAAGGTGCTGGTGGGTGTCACGGTCCCTGCTTCTCCTCTGCAAGAGCCATCCAGAATAGAGGAAGAGCCTGAAGGACAATCCTGCTGTTCCCACCTTGGCTGGATGGACAGACAGACATCCAGCTGAACTTCTCCCTTCTGCAGAAAAGGGAGCTGGGCAGGGAACTAAGGGTCAGGGGAAATTTTTATCCTTTCAGGAGTCACAGAAAAGTGGCTCTAAACCCTGGGATGCAGCCACAGGCTGCAACCTCCCTACAACCTTTGAAGGAGGGGTTGTGGTCTTAGGTAGCCAGGGGTTTGCCACAAGCCCGATAGAGCCAAGCCCCCTGTGATGTCCCTGCAGCAGGGCCCACCTGTTCTGCCTCCTCCCTCACCAGGTGTCGTCACTGGGAGTCACCACCTTCAGCCTCTGCGCCCTGGGCATCGACAGGTTCCACGCAGCCACCAGCCCCCAGGCCAGCACCCGGCCCATCGAGCAGTGCCAGTCCATCATTGCCAAGCTGGCCGTCATCTGGGTGGGCTCCATGACGCTGTCGGTGCCGGAGATCCTGCTCTGGCAGCTGGCACAGGACACGTCGCCCGTGTCCGGCGGGCTGACCGAGTATTGCACCATGAAGCCCTCGTCCAACCTGCCCGAGTCCATCTACTCCCTGGTGCTCACCTACCAGAACGCTCGCATGTGGTGGTACTTCGGCTGCTACTTCTGCCTGCCCATCCTGTTCACCGTCAGCTGCCAGCTGGTGACCCGGCGCATCCGCGGCACCGACAAGAAGAGCGAGTGCCGGGGCGCCAAGCAGGGCCAGTGCGAGAGGCACCTGAACTGCACCATCATCGCGCTGACCGTCATCTACGGGCTCTGCACCACCCCCGAGAACGTCTGCAACATCGTGGTGGCCTACATGTCCCCTGACATGTCCAAGCAGACCTTGGATCTGCTCAACCTCATCAACCAGTTCTTCCTGTTCTTCAAGTGCTCGGTGACGCCTGTCCTGCTCCTGTGTCTCTGCCGTCCCCTGGGCCAAGCCTTCATGGACTGCTGCTGCTGCTGCTGTGAGGGCTGCGGCCCCGACACCACCTCCAGCGAGAGCAGCGCCGACAGCAAGCTCAAAACCGAGATGTCTTCCTCCATCTTCTTCGACAAGCCCCGGGAGACTCCCCCACCCCTCCTGGCCCTTGGCACCCCATGCTAAGTGCCACTGGGGAGCTGTAGCGATCGTTTCACCACCTCCTCCCAAGACCAAACGTTGTTTTGCCATTAGTACTCATGTCTGGTCGTGGAACAAGCAGAAGAGACAGCTCAGGGGGCTGCGCCGTGGGCTTCAAACCCAGCATTGGGCAGGTGGGGCTTGAAATCCCAGTCCCCGTGGCTACACTGGTGACCCTCTTGCCTCTGCCCAAAGGTCAGCGAGGACAGCAGCACCCCCCTGTCCTGGCTGCCTGGCTGGGCTCCGTGGGGCTGCTGCTCTGGAGATGGCGTTGTGCCGGAAAGGTCTCACCCGAAACCACAGAGGCTGGCCATGATGGCTCACAGAGGACACAGCAAACACAAACTGCCCTCTTCCTGTCCACTCCCCTCCTGCCAGCCCCTCCATAAGAGGAGAAGGTCCAAATGACCGTGTCCCACGGATTCAAGCCGTGCCCTGTATGAGCTCAATAAACCAGTAACCTAGAGCACGTTGTGCTTGCAGCTGCCGGCACTGCTGGGCTGAGCCCTGGGAGCCCCTTGGAATGGCTCTTCCCTAAACCTGGGGGGCTCTGGGATGGGCATGGGCAGCTGGGGGGCAGGAGGGCAGGGAAGCAGCTGTGCCAGGGTGGGCAGTGGCAAGGGGAGATGGGGAAAAGCCCCCAGCCCCTTTGTTCCCTCCCTCTGGGGTGATGCTGAGCAGTGCCTGTGAGAGCGTGCCCTCTGAAGCACTGGGTTGGGATTTGTAGGACTTGAACTGCTCTCAGTAAAGCCCAGCCAGCCCAGCACGGGGCTGAGGTGCCCCACAGCCTGATGCTTCTCCATGTGCACTGTGCATGACCAAGGTGCTACCACTGCACCCTTTGGGGAGTCTTGGGGTGAGTGCATCTCACCCAAACCACCCCACAGGGCTGCTGGCCCTCATCCACCTGCCCATTGCAGGGACAGCATTGTCCCAGGAGGACGGTCTCAGGGCATCAGGATTTCCAACCCCACATCCACCCCCTGCCCACAGTCCCTGCACGGGGCAGGGAGGGTCAGGGAGCAGGGGGTCAGGGAGCAGGCGGGACAGATCTGCCTGAGGGCAGCCTGGCCATGGCAACCCATCCACCGGAGCTCTTAGAGCTCCTTGTCCCCAGTGCTGGCAGCGCCCCAGCCCCGAGCTGCCGGGGCGAGGGAGACGGTTGCTACGGGCAGTGAAAGCGAGGGGCTCACTGCGGGCTTTGTGCGCAACACCCACCGGGCTCCGCGCGCGCTTTGCTTTCGCAGGCCCGTTTCCAGGGAAACAAAAGCCCCAGTTTTCTTTCGAGAGCACAAAACTGGGTTTTTTCCTTTCATCCTCCTCCCCCCAACCTCGTGCTGGGCCCCATAGTTTGGGAGAAGAGGGGTCTCATCTTGGCACAGGGATGCAGGGGGCCTCAGGGTCCAGGCCATACCTTCACTCCCCCGCGTGCCCACGGGGTGAGCGGGGTCCCTGCGAGGGTTTGGTGGCACCGGGGGTGGTGGGGGAGGGCAGCTCTGATGTGCCTGGTCCACATCGCTCTGTCCTGAGCCCGGGCCAAGGGCGAACAAAGCCAGGCTTGTACTGCGGCCCCGCGGGGCTGCACGCGTGGGGAGGGGGAGCAGCACAGGGCCCCACAGTGGGCAGAGCACCCCACAGGCTGGGCTGAGCCCCGGCCCCGCGCCCGTCCTGCTGCCTGGGCACCTGACAAGCACGGGGCACCGGGCAGGGAGCCACCCTTGGGGACGTGGGGCGGTGGGACTGCAGCAGCAATGGCCACAGCCCTCAGAAGGGGGCAGGGAGAGGGGTCAGGAGCACTGCAGCCCCCCCAAACCAGCAGGGTTCTGCAGCAGTTCTGGGACACAACAGGAGCAGAGGAAGGTCCAGCAGCAATGATGGCCACAAATGGAGTGTCCGAGTTTGGCTTCCAGACCAAGGAAACAAGGCATGCAGAACCATCAGAGGAGAGCATGACCACACAGGTGTCCAGTGCTACCCAGGGGACAGGGACATCCCTCCCAGGCAGGGCCCTGAAGGTTGAGTGGCAGTGGTGGTGAGGAAGTAACGTGACTGCAACCACACCCGCAACGCAAAACTGTTAATTTATTATTAGGAGGCAAAAAAATTGTACAGTTACAAGAATCATTTCCCAACAGAGGTCAAATCTGAGTCAAAATATCTCTTACAAAAAAAAAGGGGGGGGTGGGGGGTGACAACACTTTACAAGTCATTAAATTAAAAAAAAAAAACAAACAAAAAGAAACCTCTCTTTGTGCAATTCTGCAAAAACAAGAACAGAAGGTAAATCCCCGGCCTGATGCCCTGGAGCTGAGTGGGAAGAAGCTGAGAGGGGCCCTGGAGGCCCCCCAGCCATCCCCACCCTATGCTCCAGCCCTGCACTGTGGCCGGCAGCTGCCTCCCCCTGCACACCACCCTCCAGTGCCAGCCCAGTGCCCCCAAACTGTCCCAGACAACCTGGCCAGGCCCCCAGGCTGCCCCTGCAGAGCCCCAGCCAATGGCACAGACAGGGCACACACAGCCACAGCCTTTCTCACCCCACAGGACTTGCACAGTCCTCCACCCTCTGCAGACACAGACCTGACCGTTGTCCCCACCAGCCCTGCTGCCCTCTGCTCTGTGTCTCCCAGCCAGGGCAGCAGAGCAGGGGGTTGCATGGGCAGCAGGGAATGGGGAGCAGGACATGGGGAGCAGGCACAGCACACACTCCCCTGGGTGTGGTGAGCAGCACTGAGGCTGCACAGATGCTCTGAGCGTGTCTCCAGGTGCTTCCATGTGTCCCTCCCTCTCTGGCATCCCAAGGGATGTCCTGGCCAGGGCAGAGCCAGCAGCCCCAGCCGGGCACCGGCGATGCCACTTGGCATGTGGGGAGCCAGCACAGCTGTCCTGAGAGGCTACGTGGGGTTGAACCAGCCCTGGGACAGGTGGGAGGCAGGTGCCAGCCCCCCACTCCCCTCAGGGCTGCTGGCATTGCTGGGCCTCCAGCACTGGTACCAGTGCCCTAGACCATCCCCCGAGCAGCCAGGCTGGGCAGTGGGCAGGATTTGGCCCAGGCACAAGAGCAGGAGACATGCAGGGCAGGGGGACAAGTGGCCCTGGGCCCCAAAGAGGAGCTGGGAAAGTGGAGGCAATAGGGGAGGCTGATTGCAGTGGCTTGTGGCTAATCCCTGTCCCCTGGAAGGGTGACGAGCCTGTAGGTGGCATTGACACACCCCACACCCAACCAAAGCCTGAGGCAGGCAGGGCAAGGTGGGCAACCCCAACACCCCCAGAGTGGTCTCTGCCTGGAGGCAGCAGCAGGACACCCAGAGAAGGGAAGAGGGAGCCCCAGGGCTCCTGCCTGCAGCTGGCACAGCCCTATTCCCAAGGGCTGCCTTCTGCTACCACCCTCCTCTTCCTCACAGCACTGACCCTTGGCTGGCCTTGGGGAGCCCCAGCTTTCCTACTGCTCACAGGGCCCAATTTAATAACAGCGCTACCCCTTAAATTAAAAAATTAAAATATATATACATATATATATACTGTATACACAGACAACAACAGAACAGTGCCAAAATGGAGGAAGAGAGAGGGGAGGAGAGGACAGAGGGAGAGGAGGGCAGTCAGACATCTTCTTTACAATAAAAACAAGGACTCTGCCCCAATGTGAGCAGAGTCTGGGGTCCCCTAAAAATACCCATCTAGAGAGAGAGCTGGAGGGACAGAGCAGGAGAGAGGGGCATGGGCTTGTACAATGGCATCTTCCCAATCCGAGCCAGGCCGCGGGACCTCAGCTTCGCCTGGACTTCGAGTGCTGGATAAGCCACTGTAGGGTGATGTCTGCAGAGCAAGGGGACACTCAGAGCCTCTGCCTCTGGAGACACCTCCTCCTGTACCCAGGCAAACACGTGGGCACGGGCTGCTCCCCCCACCCGTGACCCCAGCCCACGGCACTCACCAATGTTGTCCTTTTCTTTGCAGGAGATGGAATAGCAACAGATCTCTCGGTCCTGGATGGCAGAGAGGTTCCTGTGGGAAAGGAACAAGTGATGGCTGCAGACTCTGAGCTGTGGGGGGTGGCCATGGCAGACACCTCCAGGCAGCCCTTGAAGGGTCCCTTTGGACTCTGTCTCTGAGACAGAGATCACTGAAGGGGCAGCAGCTCCCCAGGCTCTCCAGGAGCTGCATGTGTGTCAGGGGAGAGCAGCTCCATGCCTGAGGGGCAGAGGTAGTCTGAGGGGGGGGTCTATGTGACAGGGCAGGAGGGACTCGATCCCACGGAGACTCTGGCCACCAAATTCCATAAGTAACCCCCAGCCCTGCAGCCAGATGGGGCAGGGAGGTTTTAGGAGCGGCCCAGGGCTGGCAGCACGGGAACTACACAGGTGCCCATGGTCCAGAGGTGCTCTGAAGGGTGGCTGAAGCAGAGGAAATGCTGTGAGTCAGTGCAGCATCCCAGATCCCCCCTGTGGAGGAGCCCTGTCCCACTGTCCAGTGCAGTATCTGGGGGAGACCAGCTCCACCAGCCAGTGCCATGCGGTGCCGGGCCCCCACGCCACCATGTGGCACGTGGGACCCAGCCCTGGCACTGGTGGCTCCAGCTCCTCTCTGTCTCCACAAGGCGTCACCTCAGACATGCTGAGCTGCCTGTGGCTGCCAGCCCACGCCAGGCACACAGGGCCACCCCAGACAGGTGATTGTGCTCGTGGGGACACAGCAGAGCTGGGAGGGGCTCACACTGTCACAGCCCTCCATCTCTGCCAGCCCACCCCAGACACCACAGGGCTGCCCCAGACAGGTGACTGTGCTCGTGGGGACACAGCAGAGCTGGGAGGGGCTCACACTGTCACAGCCCTCCATCTCTGCCAGCCCACCCCAGACACCACAGGGCTGCCCCAGACAGGTGACTGTGCTCGTGGGGACACAGCAGAGCTGGGAGGGGCTCACACTGTCACAGCCCTCCATCTCTGCCAGCCCACCCCAGACACCACAGGGCTGCCCCAGACAGGTGACTGTGCTCGTGGGGACACAGCAGAGCTGGGAGGGGCTCACACTGTCACAGCCCTCCATCTCTGCCAGCCCACCCCAGACACCACAGGGCTGCCCCAGACAGGTGACTGTGCTCGTGGGGACACAGCAGAGCCAGGAGGGGGTCACACTGTCACAGCCCCCCGTGGCTGCCCGGGGCACTGGCACACTTACATCTTCTCAATGAGCTCCTTCTCATCCAAGGCACCGGGCAGGTCCCGCTTGTTCCCCAGGACGAGGACCTGCAGGGCAGCACAGGGGACACCTGAAGCACCCGGCCACCAGACCAGGCAGGACCCTGCTTCTGCCACTCAGAAGCAGAGCCTGCTTGTGACACAAGACAGCGCTGGCTACTCCACTAGGATGCCCCAGTCAGAGAAATCCTCTTCAGCAGCACTCAGGGGCAGAGCACTTCAATTAACTGCCTTAATTAGCCTGTACACAGCATCTCCTGTGCACTCCCTACTCCCAGGGCAGAGATGGCCCCACAGCACATCCTCTCTGAAGGGCACTAGCATCTGCTGTGCCATCTAGGACACTCTCCCAGCGGCCTGTGTCTCTGAGCAATTGCTCAAAGTCAGCTGAAATGGCAAACACTGACGTTATCCAGCAGGAGCAAGCTGTGGATGCTGGGCAGAACCCACTCTGTAGGCAGCCAGCCAGCCCAAACCAGGATCAGCTGTTTGTGCCACCACTGATCTCTCCTTCAAGGCTCTTCACAGCCACAAAAACATTCTCAGATTGTGTAAGGAAAATAACCACCCAGCAGGACTGGTTTGTCCCTCCGGAGCAGCCATGTGACTGTCACCTGACAGGGGCGGTGCTGAGGCTGTGGCTGCCGGGGCTGTGCTGAGGCTCTGCAGCAGCACAGGATGCAGCATCCTCCCCCCCCACCCATTTCAATCGGGAGCCTTGTTCTCAAAAGAGAGCATTCAGAGGCCTGCAACTGCAGTGTGGTATGTCAGGAGCTTAATCCACCTGGCAGCAGACATTTGGGATCCGTGGCAAGATCTTCAATCAGCTCCTTTCAAAGGATGTGATTTGGGATGGGTGGTGCACATCCCACCCGACACATTCAGTGTGCCTGGCACTGTGCCACATCCTCCATCCTGCACGGGTCATGGTCCACAGCTCCTCTCACAGGAGACAGGACCTTCCTGGCACACCACACATCAGGTGCAAATCCATGTGAGAGGACAGACTTCACCCAGGGGCCTGATCTGTGCTCTGCCCTAAAGCTCCCTCTCTGGCCCAGTTCTGACCTAGAACACGTCATTGGCCCAGCTGGCTCCCTGAGGAGTGCAGTGGGGAAGTGATGCCTCCAAGAGAGGGGAACCCCTCCCAGAATCTGCTCTGCAGGCCCTGGCAGTCCCCAGGGAGTCCCCAGCCTCGGGAGCACGAGTGGCAGGGGGACAGGCAGAGGCACCAGCTCACCGGGATGCCCTGGAGCTGTGGCTTGTCGAGCAGGTTGTGCAGCTCATTCTTGGAGGCCTCTATCTTCTCCTGATCAGCAGCATCCACCATGTACCTGCAAGGGAAAGGACAACCCTGAGCACAGGTGCCCAGGCCTTCACACCCTCATGCTGTGCTGAGGTCTGTGCCACCCCCAAGCCTCCTCCCATGGCAGCTCACTGTGCCCACTGGAAACAGCTGGTACATGGAGGTGGTTGATAACAGGATCCTTCCAGCAGGATGGCTCTTCCCAAGGATGGCTGTGGAGCTAAGAGCCACTCATGTCTC
The DNA here is from genome assembly GCA_013398075.1 of Notiomystis cincta. NCBI lineage: Eukaryota > Metazoa > Chordata > Aves > Passeriformes > Notiomystidae > Notiomystis > Notiomystis cincta. Next base: position 61,274 of record VZRX01009987.1, read on the forward strand.
CCAGGGCAGTGGGGGACCACCCTATCCTTGTCTCTGCAGCTGTCAACCTGCTGACAGCAGGGACAGGGCGGGCAAGAGAAGCTCAGGCAGGAGAAGCTGCAGGACATGTGTTGTCTCCAAGTGCCTGATGAGACTCCTGCACTTTGGAGCTCCCATGGAAACATCCAGGATAGAGGACAAGCAGAGAAGGCAAGAGAGGCTGAGGATGGAGAGGTGACCCAAGAAAGGAAAGGACCTCCTCGTCCCATTGATGGGGTAACCTTGGGAGGGGCCACGAAGCACACTGATGTGGAGTTGGTGGCCAGCAATGCTTCTCTGAACAGAACAGGAGATTTGGGAAAGGATTTCATTTTACAGGACAACTTTTATCCTGCAAAGGATGTCAGTGAAGCCAAAACTTGGTGAGGAACCGATCAAAGCAGCCTTGATTTCAAAGATCAAGAAGCTGGAGAGAAAGCGTGAGAAACACTCATCAGGCTTTGAGGAGTTATTTAAAAACAGGAAAAGAGCTGCTAACTACTAAAGTGCTTAACACAGGAAAATGGGAACTTTGTGCTGAGAGGGAAAAGCACCCCCAGGAACTGCCCCAGCCCTTGGCACTTTGGGCAGTGGGGAGGGCTGAGAGCAAAGGGAAAGGGACATGACACAGCTCAAGGTGATGAGGGCAGACTGGAGTGTGACCTGGATGCTGACAGGTCCTTTTGTTTCCTGACAACCACATGTGCCAAAATTATGACATTATGGAAGGAGGCAGCAAAAGGAGTGAAAAGACAGAGATTTTGTCATTTCCAGCAAAGTTCATTGTAATGAAAAGTGTAATAAAAACTCTCCTGATGTCCCACCATGGTGACAATCTGCAAGGGCAGGAGCAGACAGCACAAGCAGTACCACACTCCTCTCACCTGCCAAGGCTTAGAGTTGGGAAGGGCAGCAGAGAAACCAGCCCTCCAAAGCTCAGGGTATGGTCATTTGGGAAAGATCCCATAATTCTCATTTTCTGACTGGGTGTAAGTAACCCCAGTATGGTGTCCCAGGATCAGTATTTGTTCACTGCTTCCCAAGAGTGCCTTGCCACGTGCACCCCGAGCCTGGACTCCCTGGGATTGCTTTCACTGCTCTGTCTGCATGCAGGGGACGCCCAGGGACACTGAGATTTGCTGACTCAGTAGCGGGTGTTGCATTGAGACTCCTGCTCTCAGCACAAGATTTATCTGGCAGCACATAAACATCCTGACCTGGAAACCAGCCTCTGGGAAGGGCTGAGCCACCACCAGGCTTTGCTCAGCCCCTGCAGTGAGCAGCAGCAGCAAGGGTAAGATCTGAGGAACAGAGCTGGACTGAGTGATACTGGAAGGCAAGAAAAGGGTCTGGCACAGCTGGAGGGACCTGGCTGTCCTTTGCTCAAAGCCCGTGTAGATATCAGTGCTCAGGGGAAGTATCTGGAAAAAAGGAGGCTCAGGGGGGACCTTCCCTCCAATTCCTGACAGGACAGAGGAGCCAGGTGGGGTTCAGGCTCTTCTCCCAGGGAATAAGTGACAGGATCAGAGGAAATGGCCTCAAGTTGCACCAGAGGAGATTCAGGTTGGATACTGGGAAAAATTTCTTCCTGGAAAGAATGGCCAGGCCCTGGCACGGGCTGCCCAGGGCAGTGGTGGAGTCTCCCACCATTCCTGGAGGTATTCAGAAACCAGCTGGGGACACAGTCTAGTGGTGAATATGGTGCTGTTGGGCTGGCAGTTGGACTTAGTGATCTCAGAGGCCTTTTCTGACCTTCATGGCTCCAGGCTGATCAGAGAGTCTAACTCCTGACACAGGTGTCCAGCTCTGGCAGCAAAGGCACCACAGCTCCCCTGGCCCCCGGGGTGGGAGGGTGCCCTCGCTGGCTGGGGAGGCTCAGCAGCCGCTCTGGGCCCGGGATACTCACACGATGGCGCTCACTCCGCGGCAGTATCGCTCCCACATGCTGCGGAACCGCGGCTGCCCGCCGATGTCCCAGAGCTGTGACGAGACGGCAGAGTCAGCCCCGCATCCTGCCCGCCACCCCACGCTGCTGCCCGAGACTCTTCCTCCCCCATGTGGCCACCTGAAGCATTTTGGACAAGCACCAAACCCATCCCCATCCCCTCCTCTTCAGCTCAAACTTCAGGAGGAGGCTCCTGACTTGATAAAGAAGGGAGAAACCTCAGGAAGGGCAGCTGGACGATGCTGAATCCCCCTGTGCTGTGCCTCTGCTGGCATGGAGGGACCCGTGGCCCAAGCCAGGTGCTCCTCCCCATGCCTGTCACACCTCCTGCCATTTCCCTGAGGCATTTCCCATTTCAGAACATTCAGCACAGTCTCAAAAGTGTTCCTGCAGCAGCCAGAGATCCCCCAGCCAGCTTTTCAAGCCTGTCCAACAGCTATTTCCCAGTACAACCCCGGGTCCTTGAAAGATCCAGAACAGGTAGAACCCTCCTCTTCCTTTGCTCCCAAGGCAGAGACCAGCACTGCAAGCCATGAGCTGTTTTTTCCAGCACTCCCACCCTCAGCAAGGTGACCACATCCACAAATCCCTACCAGCAAGCCAGAGATATAAGGAAACCTCCAGCTTCGCAGTCCAGACTGGCTCTGACTGCACATGTCTGGGTCTCCTACACCCCTTCCCAACACCTCCTCTGGTGGAACAGGGCAAATCTTTCACTTCCAGATGGTGAGATCACAATCCCTGGAAATGTTAACAAAACATGTGGATGTGGCACTTTGGAGGACATGGTTTAGTGGTGAGCATGGCGCTCCCAGGGGAATGGTTAGACTCGATCTAAAAGGGATTTTTCAGCCTTAATGATGCTATGCTTCTATTCTGTGAGCTGCAGCTGGGGTCCCTGGAATTCTTCCACCTCCAGCAGAAGAGCCACCAATCTCCCTTAACTCCACCTTACATCCCAACAGCCCTCACCAGCAGTAACAACTGCATCCTACCTTTATGGTAACATTCCCTTTGGTGATCTTCCTCATGTTGAAGCCCACTGTTGGGATCATGTCTTCATTGAACTGTCCTGACTGCAAGAACAAGGTGAGACAGCGTTAGGAGGCAGAGGAATGGGGCCAGCCCGCCCTGGCAGGGCAGCAAGGCTGGCAGCCTGGGATAACCCCACAGGCTCTGCCAGCCCTGCTGTGGGCACGGTGCAACCCTCCTGCAGGCCCACAGCTCCCTCCTGCAGGCCCACAGCTCCCTCCTGCAGGCCCACCCCCGGAGCACAGAGCCCAGGAGGACAAGGTGCCACCAGGACGGTGGGAATGCTGTGTGTCCCTGTTCTGGCCAGGTGGGACGGGCTGTGGCCAAGACACTGGGTCGTTCAGTACCCCTTTACATCACTGCCATGGCCAGGAAAGGGCCTGTCCCTCTCTTCCAAGAAGAACAGTGTTCTTCTCCAGTTGGGAGAAAGCCTGGTGGGTGGAGGGAAGCCATTGTTTCATTGTCCCGGGCTTGGTGAGCGTTTTGCATGTAAATCATCCTCTCTTTGTACACTTTTGTTATTGGTAGTCTTGCTCTCACTGTTTTCTTATCTCGTTGCTGTTTCTAGTAAATTGTTCTTATCTCAAACCGTGATCTTTGCCTTTTGTGCTTCCAGTCGGAGGGGGAAGGGGATGCAAGCAGCAGTGAACACTGATGGAGCACCAAACTGGGGAATACCATTCCTAAACCATGGCTGTGGTTGCTGCCATGGGCACAGGTGCCCTGGTGGGCCCAGTGCAGTCCCCAACCCTGCAGCAAGCTGCCAACCTCCGCCCTGGACACACTGTTGTCCCGGTGGGCTGGGGGTTGCCCATCCCAGCTCTTTAAAGGTGGGATTCCCAAGCCCCTTTTGGGAGGAGGATGAGACCTTCACTCTCTGCAGTGACCTCTGGTGAGGCAGCCCTGCAAGGACGCAAGGGTTTCAGGCTGGGCTTCCCACTCACAGAGCCAACTCCTGCTCCAGCTCCATTCCAAGTCCTGGGGGTACCAGCACGTTTTGTGCTTTGGATCATTTATGGCCCAGCTCAAACCAGACTGACTTCTGCTTTCAAGTGAGCACTGTCTATACTGGTCTCCCAGTCCTGCATCCTCCTGTGCTGGGAGACTTGGGGGTCACAAAGGTCCCCTGTTCCCCCCAGGAGCTGCTCCTAGTGCAGCTCCAATGTCTGCTGAGTTTATGCATCAGATGCATGAGATCCCCATGGGGCTGCAGCATCCCAGTGCTGCTGTGGAACAGGTTAGGCTTGTGGGAGCAGGGAGCAGGAGCCATCCCTCTGCTGATGCTGGCTCACAAGCCCAGCACCACAGGTCTGGCAAAGCCCAGCCCACGTTCCAGTTTGCTGCTCAAATCCCAGTGCTGCAGGATGGGCCCAGGTGGAGCAGCACAGAGGGATGTTACAGGCAGTCCCAGCAGTGATGTGGCATCTCTGGGGCAGGAGACAGGAGCTGGCACAGCCCTTCACCCACTGCCTCCAGCAGCCTCCCTGGGACTCCAATCAGGATCATGGTCTGTAAATGCATCCTGGGGGAGGCTGTGCTGCGGAATGCTGAGGAGCCTGGGCAGACTGTTTGACAACCAGGATAATGCAGCTGTGGGGATTTCAGCCATCAGTGCCAGAAACCTGCAGGAACCATGGCCAAACTCATCCTACCAGGTCTTTACTACCTTAAAACCTCAGTTTCTTAAGGGCTTTTCTCTTAGTTAACACAAACCTCAAAACAGGAAGTTAGTTTATGCTATTTTCTCATAAGCAGACTTTTGTGCCTGGTTGAGCCTGTGGCTCCTCCAGATACAACACATCAGCAATCCCCAGGGTTTTCCTGACCTCCTCCAAACGCTTTGCAATACACACTGCTTCCCTTTTTCATATCCCTTTTGCATTCAGCAGCAAAACGCAGCAGCCAAGGGGTGCTGCAGCCAGAAAGCACGTGAGGAAGGGCATGGGGAGAAGAGGGGAAGCAGGCAGGGGATGTCTCCTATGGATTGAGATTCAACACACAACTGAGCTTTATAAAATGAAGAAATTCTCAGGCTTTGATCAGTGGGCACTGAGAGCAATTGCTGAAGAGCTCTTGGAAGCTGCAGGCAGCTCCCTCAGGGATCCCAGACCACATCCTGGGATCTGCTGGCTGTGCGAAAGCAAGATATGGTTCCTGTGTGATAGAAGCTTCCTCCAGGAAGGAAGGAGGATAGAAGCTTCTTCCAGGAGCCAGGAGTCACCTCTTCTTTCCTCCACGGGTGGGACAGAGCTTGTCTGTGAGTGACCACAGCCTTGCTCCCTGCCCCACATGCCTCTCCCACTGCAGCACCTGCCTCCAGGCTGCCCACGGCCAAGGAGCCAAAACAAAACCACTTGAGCTGTCCAAAACAGGCTGAGCTGGGAATACAACACATTGTGGCCCAGGATGGCTCACACGTGCTCCCTGCTGTCCCAGCACCCACAGAAGCATCTTGCACATGCTCCTCCTGCATCAGCTGCTCTCTGAAAGCAACTCTCAGTGGAGGAAACACAGAGTTTCCTCTTTCCTCTCCAACTACCCCTGATGGTGGTGATTTTAACACATTTTCAACTCCCTGCAGGGTCCAGCCATCCACACCTCCACTGCCAGGAAAGCAGTGAGCACCCAGATGGAGACAAGACAAAGCTTCACTGGACATATTCTTCCCCAAATTTTGGTTATGTAATGGATACAGCATCCATGCTGACCCTGAAGATGATGCCAAGACACACCAATTGATTAAGAATGGGATTTCACTGGGAAACACAAAAATCACTGCAGGCAAGATGGATTTTGTTCCCCAGAGGGCAGGGATGGCAGAGCTGGAAGCTTAGCCCTGGGTCTATGCAGTTGTGTCTCCACCAGAGCATGGCCCTCTGTGGGACAGAGGCAGGAGCCCAAAGCACCTTGGGTTGGGTGTCTCCCACCACTGCCTGGGCCATCCCCAAAACTGCCCAGCCTGTCAGCAGGCATCTCCTGCCAAACCTGCTCCAAGCTCTAACATGGAGGGAAACTTACATATAAAAGATACAAGAAAGAAATTTGTTATGATGTGAGAGGTGAGGCCCTGGCACTGGTTGTGCAGAGAAGGTGTGGCTGCCCCATCCCTGGAAATGTTCAAGGTCAGGCTGGATGGGTCTTGGAACAAACCACTCTATAGGAAGATGTCCCTGTATGTGCCTGCCAGTGGTAGGAGTGTTGGTCAAGGTGATCTTTGAAGGTCCCTTCCAATCCAAATCACTCCATGATCCTGTCTCAGGAAAGCCACACTGTCCATTTTTCTTGTCTCAGGCTGACAGAGCTTGCAGCAGCAAGACAAGACAATGCCCCAGCCATATTCTCCTCCTCTTCCAGAAAGATGGACAAACCCCCAGAAAAACTACTGCCTTCTGCATTATGAAGCTAAGGTGCAAGGACACAGCTGCAGAGGGCCCAGGTGCTGCATCTGGAGGCAGAATGAGAACCCATGGCCACCTGCCACCCACACTGGCCCTGCCAGACCCCACACAGGGGGCACATCCAGAGTTACTGGGAGAGGTGGGTGTGAAGACAGACCAGTGCAAATGCATCAGAACAGCACCGCCCTGCTCTTTCCTCAGCACCTCTTTCCTTCACCTCCACAGCAAACCCTGGGCACCTTGCAGACCTGGAGCTGCACCTTCCTTCCCAAGCACCAGAGCACATCCTGCCCAGATGGGTCAGCTGGCTGGTGAAGGGGTTGGCGTCTCTCTGAGGATGGATGGGAGCAGGTGCTGAGCTCTGCAGTCCTCTGAGCCACCACCAGGCCATGCCTCCAGTGGCAGCACTGCTGGAGAGCTGGCTACCTGCCACACCACCCACCATCCTACCTGGAGCCAAACACCTGGCTGATGTGGCTTCACAGGATGGGTCAGGTTGGAAGGACCACAGTGGGTCATGTGATCCAACCTCCCTGCTCAACCAGCATCATCCCAGAGCACATGGCACAGCATTATTCCCAGATAGATGTGGAATATCTCCAGTGAGGGGGACTCCACACCCTCTCTGGGCGGCCTGTTCGGGGCACTGCCACTGCACAGGAAAGAAGTTGTTCCTCATGTCCAGGTGGAACTTCCTGGGCATCAGTTTCTGCCCAGTGCCTCTTGTCCCATTGCTGGGCCCCAGCAGAGCCTGGTGCATCCTCTGACCCCTCCCTGAAGACACGGACAGACATTGATGAGGGCCCCTCTCAGCCATCTCTTTTTGGCTGTTTGGCTAAACAGCCCCAGCTCCCTCAACCTGTCCTCATAAGAGAGATGCTCAGTCCTCTCAGCATCTCCACAGCCTCTACCAAACTTGCTTCAGGAGCTCAATGTTCCTCCTGCAGCACTGGTCTGAATCACTTTCCAAGCAGGGCTGAAGCACAGGATGGTGCCCCAGAGCTGCCACCACACATGTCCAGCACCCCAGCACTTGTGGCTTCACTCTCCTGGAAGGCTCTAGCACAGGCAGAATGTTTGTGTTGTTAAAAAGCAGCAACACTCTCTTGTTTGAACCATGGCCTGCACTGACAGGCTTTGGGCCCCAGCACCTGCTGAGGAGCTCTCAACACCCTCAAGTCACTCTTGTCACCATGAGACTGGAGAAAAGGCAGCTAGAAGCCCACTAGCTTCAGGTTAAATCAAGACTAAGTGTATCTACAGTTTTCACTTCTCCTTGCAGGCAAGACTTTGAGCCTCAGCTCTCAACAGCCAGGAAAAGAAAAAGTAAGTCCTGCAAAATCAAATTCCCTGGGCAGGTGACCCAGGAGGAGTCACCCTGATCACACTGCCTTCAGCAGAGCCATTGCCTGGCACCACCACAGCCTGGCTGCTGGAGGGAGCCACCCACCTTCCAGGGAACTGGAGTCCACCTTTCAGCCAGGTGCAGCTACAAATCCTGGAAGAAATGGGTGGTGCCAACCCCACCAGAGCAGCTCCAGTCCCAGAAAGGCTTCTTGTGACATCCCTCCAACAATGCCAAAATCCCATACTTCTTCAGTTCAGGTTTTATCCCCCTGCAAAGCCCAAATCACATCTATTTCCTCTTCCAACAACCCCATTGCAACACCCCAAAGCCACGTGCCTCCAGACCTTCTCAGGCAGTTCCTGTCAAGTTGGCATTTTTTGTGTCATGCTCCTATTTCACTGTGCCAAACAACTCTTCCTTTCCAGGACATCTCAAAAGTTGGTGCCCCTTTTTGTGTGCATCTGCCATAAAACCTGAACTTTCCAAATAACTTGAGAGGCCAAACTCAGCATCCTGAACCTGACTGCCACGTGAGGGTCTCAAACAGCCCACCACAGACCTGACAGACCAGCAGGCCATGGTGCCAACCTCAGCTGCCTCAAGAGCTGCTGTAATTCCTCCAAGTCCCTTTTCCCTACACCAGCGATCCTGGCTAAGCAGAGACAGTCCTAGTGCATGGGCCTTGCCAGTGGGGTGTTGCCCACAGTGAAACTGCCAGGTACAAAGTATTTACTCACAGAAGCAAACCCCACACTGAGCCCTGTCTGCTCCAGATATGGCTCGGAGAGAAGGAGGTGTGTCAGGAACAGGGAACTGAGCAGAACCAACCCCTGGGATTTCCAGCCCTGTGCAGGCAGAACAGTGCAGCAGGTCTGGGGTAAAGCTCCATCACCCTTTGCAGCTTAGCTGGGTGATTAAAACTGACACTAAATTACTTTGCCATTTTTAAGGCAGCTGTTAACAGGTAGCAGCATCCAGCAGATCCAGAGTGGGAGCAGCCCACACGTGGCATCCCACCCTGGGATTGCAAAAAATTGACTATTAAACAGCAAAGAGCAGGGAGAGGCCCCCCAAAAATAGGATTGGTGCTCAGGGTCACTGCCTCAGAGCCAAAATGCTCCCTGTCCCCAGGAGCTGTTGGTTTATGGGGGAACCAGCAGGAGACTGGAGCACTGAGCAGCAACTTCCAGCAAAAGAGCTCGAGAACCATCGTCTCCAGGAAGAAAAGTATTTCAGGGTGTCCTCTCTCTGCCCTGAGACAGTTTAGGAAGGACATTTTTGTCCCTCAGCACCTCCCAAAGAGCATGGCTCCAGTGCAAGGAAGCCTCCGTATGAGCTGAAAATCCCCTCTGCCAGCCCAGCACCCTGAGCAAGCAGCAGAAACTCGCTTTGCTTTGGAGCCACGGTGAGCATGGTCTTTGGAGCAGGGGCCGGGGGGCAGTGGGGGAACCAGGGCAGATCTGCATCCACCTCCCTCCGTGAAACCCCCCGGGAGAAACAGCCCAAACCGACCCCTTCAGGATCCTCCTGCTTTGCACCGTCACCTATTAAAAGGGTGAGAACAACCCAAAAAGCAAGAGGGAAGCCGCTGCCGAGCATCCCCATGGGTAAAGCCACGCCCTGGGCTTTGGGATCCAGGACACGCAGCTTCTGATCCATTGCTGGATCCAGGGACCGGGTGGACGAGGCAGCGCAGGCAGGGAGAGGCCAAGGTTGGAGGGGCCCAGGGCAGCGTGGCTGCCCCGTTCGGATGCGGTGCTGCTGCTGCACCCGCAGGACGCTGCTGCTGGGGGATGCTTCCCGAGGAAAACACCTCCCAGACCGGCCCCAGGCACGGAACCCGGTGGGCACCGAGCCCGGGGTCGCCACGAGGCCCCACCTGCGCGTGCCGGCGGCGGCAGGGACGATGACAAAGCGCGGGCTGTCAGGGGGGCTGCGGGAGCAGGAGCCCCCCGGCTCCCGGGGCAGCGGCGCGGCCCTGGCCGCTCTCCACTGGCGGAGCCCCGGCCCGACCTTCCCCAGGGCCCGCTCCTGCTGCGGCCCCGAGCACCGCCCGGGGCTCCGCGGATGCGGGAGCAAAGGCTGCGGCTTGCCCGGGCCTGCAGCCCGCAGCCCACCCTGCGCCCCCTCCCCACAGGCGTTTTCAGCTCGGTGCGATGGGGCGGACACGTTCTCACAAGTACCCGGGGGTGCGGCGGGGGGCCCGAGGCGCACGGGGGAAGCCCTGGGGAGGGCAGGTGCCCCCAGGAGGATGGGGCCACGCGGGGCGTCCCGGGCTCACCGCGATAACGTTGACGAAGGTGGTCTTGCCCGAGTACTGCAGCCCCACCAGGGTGAGCTCCATCTCCTCCTTCCAGAACAGCGCCCGGAACCAGTCCAGCAGCTTGTTGAAGAGCGCCAGCATGGTGCCGGCCGGGCCGCGCCGAGCGGGGCCGAGCGGAGCCGAGCGCAACCGGGCCGGGCC
>VZRX01009988.1:9905-23832 GCA_013398075.1 Notiomystis cincta
ACATTATTTTCAACACCTCTCAATAGATACTAAGCAGATTTCAGAACACATTGTTCCAAAATGTAGGTTTTGTCTTTAGCTGAAAAAACAAACTGTTTAAAAACCAACAGCTAGCACTCACCATTTTGCTATTTCTGAAATCCTGCTCCATATTTTCTATTATGTTCTGTAGTGTTTGTAATTGCATATCCATTTCCTTATGCTTTGTGGAAAAGTATTTTTTTTCAATTACTTTGGATGGATACCCTGAAGAAGGAAGAGTTGCTCCATCTTCATGTACTATGTTCCAAGTGACAGTATCTGTAGCAGAATTTGACTTCTCTTTCTCTGGCAGTTTGTTTGATACATTTTTCTGATGATCATCTTAAAATAATAATAATTAAAAAAAAAAAACCAAAATGCACCAATATCACTGAATAAGCCACAAGCACCTAAACACTGCAAGTAAGTAGGCATTAATATACCATACCTAAGAGGGTGTTTTTAGGAGGCAAGAATCTTTACAAAAGAAGTCAAATGTATCAATATTGATATTTAAGACTAAAAAACAATGAGATTAATTGGGAAAAGGCTGCAGATTTTCTGTGGGAGTATTACAAGAAAAGAGTATCACTTTTTCTTGGATTTAAAACCAAAATGGTTTACCTTGCTTCTGAAGTGCCTCAGGTGGAAGTGCATTAGTAACAGAAGCTGCTGTGTGATGAAGTTTTGCAGCAGGTGGAATTTCAAGCTTCTCATTCTGCTGTGCAGCAGCTATCTCTTCTGCAGACTCAGGTATCATGGGCAAATTGTTAAGGACGTCACTGTCTTCAATGTCAATCACACTGATATATTCCTGTTTATGCTAAACGACAAGATAATGAAGAATTATACAGTATGTGTTTTGAATCAGCTCTTCATAGTGCAATGTTCACCATTTCCTGTGTTTCCCTCTTTACATTTGTAGCTGAAAGGCTTTTTTGTTTCAGGAACAAAATAAACACAATCTTCCCTACATATTACACAACTGACCCATGCAGAAAGAACCCAAATTCATGAAGACAAACAGTATACTTAAAATGCATTTCAGCCATATGTACATTAGATCACTAACCAGATCAGGTGCATCTGACAGAAAGAATGGTAAAGGTTTCTCATTCATTTCAGTGGGGAAACTCAGGTTTAAATACATGTCTGGCAGCAGTATCTCAGAGGAACTAGATGACTCTACAAGGAAATAATAATAGTCAGTATTATATTTACAGTAAAAGCCACAAAACTTCAGACTATTAGGAAACAGCTCTGCATTCTCTAGAAGATAAGAAAAGCTTTAACTAAGCTGCCATCTAGATTGCTATTAATATCCAAGTCCCTCCTACTTAGGTAAAAAAAAAAACCAGACTGCATCTTTACTTAATCTAATGAAATTAGATTACTCAGATAGAAACCTCTAATAAAACTATCTGCAAATGAGTCATGTGACATAGTAAAATTATCTTTAAATGGAAAAACACTGTTGAATTTTACAATAATGGAAAAATTAGTCTGCTCTCGTGGTACCACAGGGGAAATACTTGAGTTCTAAAATCTATGTAATCTATTTATGGAACAATGCTACTGCAGCACAATTTCATGTGATCTGTTTTAACATCTCACTGGTCAATTAATTTGATCTACATTACACTAAATCCCAAATTTAACATCAAGCTAAAATCCACAAATAAGGATTGGGTTTCAAGTAATCAGGTAAATTACCCTGTTATCTACCCTGCATTAAGATGTCTCCGGTACAAACCCATGTTAGAACAGTAACACTTTTATAGACTTCCCAAACAACAAATGAAGTGAAGGAAGACTGAAGTCACACCTGATGCAGGAACAGACGTGACTGGCTTGTTTTTCTGAACATTGGGAACCTCACTTCCACCAGTGATCCCATCATCCTGATATGATTCAAGCACTTGATCGGAAAAAAAAAAGCAAGACCAGAGTGCATGAGTTTAAAGAAAGTAAAGACACCAATGGCATTATCTGAGTGTGTATTTCTGATTTGCCAGGTCATAGTCAAAGAAAAGTTGTGGGGGAAGAGGCAAGGAAACAATTTCAGTCAAGTGTGAAACACTGTCTAAAATATATTCAGATGAAGTCAAGTTAAGTTAAAACAAGCTTTCAGAAAAAGTCACAGTAGAACTGACTTACAGAAAGCATGAGGAGACTCTTACATAACCGCATCAGTAATATTTTTAATGATTTTAACTACTGCTTTATAACTTCTTTTCCATTGTTTTCTGGTTTAATTGTTTGAAATAAGAAATGAGAGCAAATAAAACTGTTTTCTCCTTTACAAACTTGCTGCATTTTGAAAACTGACCTAATATCACAACTAATCAAGAAGCAACACCAGAAACAGTTGCTTTCTGTAGATCACCTGTGTAGCACTTACCTGGGTTAGTATTTGTACTTGCATCTTGAGTTTCTGCTGGTTTTTTTCCTACAGAAGCCAAGTAATGTAGATCTGCTGAGATAGCACTTGCTTTCTCCATTGCATCTAAAATGTGGTAATACAAAATAGGTGTCTACAAATGACACAAAAATCAGATATCTTTGAAAGCATTGATACTAACTCACAACTATGGGCTCCAACATTTTCTTATTTGTTTTCTGACAGATAATTTTAACTTTTCTCTAAGCATGCCTCATAAATGATTCCAAGAAAAGTTTATGCTACCTACTTTATGTGAATATACATGTGGCACAATGTTACACTGAATTAAAATCATGATTCAGTTTAGACATGTGATTTTTAAATTAAATATTTTAGTATGCTGAACAGTAACAGTCTGCTTCCTGTTCTAAAAGGAGGGGAGGAATATTTATGACATGTATGTTTTCATTTCTTTATTGCTGTTTCTAGAGAGTTTGCATTTCTTTAAGGCTGAATTTCAGAGAATGAATTGCATTTTGTCCTACGTTAGAACTGAATATTGTCATGAATTAATGTACTATAAAGAAGGAAATCTTTCCACAGGCATGGTCTGCATATTGCAAGCTAGAAACATTGCAAACATTGAGTTTCTTCTAAAAGAGCCTTAAATTTTGTGTCATTAGAATATGCAAGCAGATAATGTTGGAATAATATATTTTTAAAATAAATAAAAAATCTAGGATTTGAAATGTTTACAGAATTAATTTGATTAATGACATGAACAGAAATCACTGCCAACCACAGTTAATTAAATTCACTTGAAATACTGTTATTATTTCATTAACTCTGTTGTTTATAAATATAAATAAAGGACTATTACTCATTCTGAAGAAAAATTAAAATACTTCTATAATTTTTGGGAGAACTATTCTAAATCTTCAGATATTTCATACAAGATCTTAAATTTGCCTTCATCTCTCTCCACACCAATCCTCTAAAAAACTCATACCTCTCAAAAATTCTGAACAGCTGCTGTACATCCTGAAAGCTCTGGGGAAAGGTCCCATAAGCCAGCAAGCTCTCCTGCCCACAGACCACATTATCTGAGTTTTTAACATGTTGATGACTGTAGACTTTCACTGTGAATTCTAATAGACTAATGCTCCTTTTGTGTTTTTATTTGAGCACTCAAAGCATTAAAAAGACTTGTACTTGCCCATTGAAATGAGAAAATCATCTTGAACGCAAGATGTCAATTTTGGCTTGTGATCCTATTATAAGGAAAAAAAATAATCATCCTTAAAAACAGTTCCAGTGCAGATTAAAGGCTTTCTTGATGATGTTAACCATCCAATATACCTCATATGAGTAATGATTTTGGTGAAAAAAAGAAATAATTGTCACTTACTTTTCTCAACCCCTTTTTCAATTCTTCTGATCTATTCCAACTTCGTGGAATTTACTGACTATGTAACATTCTCTTATGTACCTTGGGTGATGTGCAGTAACACAAATTTCTTATTCCTTTTTGAATCTATCCTTCCCCTGCTGTACCCTGACTAACATCTCCAGGTCTGGTGAGGGTCTCTCCAGCTGCTGTGCTGGAGTGAAGTCTCAGACAAAGTATGGTATGGACCAGAAACACAGCTCTGGGTAGTGATCCAGAATTAAACTGGTAGTGTTCTAGCTTGGAATTTGGTTCTTGCAAGGATAACCCCCAACAGATACCAAAAAGGCCTAATCAAAACCCAGCCTAGTAAGACTTTCTTTTTTCAGTGTCTGGGCCAAGACAGAACTGAGATCACAATCCTCCACATCCTTATCCTTATATTGTCATCCATCCAGCCCCACATGGAAAGAGTAATGTCTGGATCACTTGTCCTATCATTACTACTAGGAAAAAAAAAGTTGTTTTTTTCATTTTTAACATTTTGGTAGGTATTTACTACAAATGTACATACAGACTTATATCCTCTCAAAACAGACAAGTTCATGTCCCAGGAAAAATAATAGCAACTTTGGAATCCTTTATAAAAATAAATCTCCTGTTTACAAAAATTGCAAGTATATTAGTTAAAAATACGCATACTGTTTCTAGGCTAGAGCCTGGAAGAGAAATACATTATTGTTTTGTTTATAGTTTTCTGCTAACACTTGGATGTAAAAAGGCTAAGAAGAAACATTAATTCTATACCCCAGTCTCTGATTCAGTAGCCACAGCTGTGTCGCTGATAGTGATGATGGAATCATCTGGGCGGAAGGACACACTTGGTTTCCTCTTATCCTCCTTCTCTTTCAGCTGTTTCCTACTACGCCTCCTTTTACTGCCAACATATTAATTACAGACAAAGAGTAAGAAGTGCTCTGAAATAATAACAATACCTGTCATTGCTGTTTTCTAAGAAAGATTACTATTAAGAAATAAGCACTGAAATAAAGATTGGAAAAGATAAACAGAGCTGCTGCATACAGATCAGTTCAAACCACAATTTCTGCCTGCTTGAAATCTACACAAAAATGTTGTAGGAACCCATAAAAATACCAGCACACTAAAATCTATTAATAGTCTACACAGCTATTTATATTAAATATTACAAACTACAAACATTTTGCATATATATCTTGTGCGTAATTAATAATTACTACACAAAATGCCTGTACAAAATCTGTAAGAAGCAAACTCCAATTACTACAGAAGTGTTATTGACAAGCAGGTTACACTACAGCAACTGTAGCTTCTTTAATATGTGACAAGGAGATTATATGACAGAAACTGTAGCTTTAAGCACTTCCGCAGATATTATCAATATATATCTAAATGCTATCTACCGTTACTTGTGTAGCAAGTTTTCACTTTAAGAGTGAAAAAATCCTCTTGAGCCTCTGTTCCAAAATGACAGAGTTAAAAGCATCGTAACTGGAAGAAATCAAGTATTCTATTCTAGAACATCTCATCAACATTCTAAGAGAACTGAACAAAGATATGTTAGCAGTTTAAACAAACTTTTTTTTTAATTGTTTGTACAATTGATTAACAGTCAATAGATTAAATTTTGTAGTTATAAATAATATACCTAACAAAAACAAAAGAAAAACCAAAGCAACCCAGATTCAGCAGGAATTTTGTTAATCACTGTCTGTATTGAAAACAGCCTACATATTTAATTATACTTAAAGAGCACATAATCCTTTCTTTCTTGAAGATGACAGTGACAATATATAGTCTACTAATACTCATTGTATAAGGAGCAAATAATTTCATAAAGAGTGTATAGCAAACAGACAGGAGACAACAAGACTTTACACCACAGATAGTGGAATGAAAAACATTTCCTCTTGAATCTTCTTCCTATCAATCTCCTAAGAGCAAAAATTCCTTACACCCTAATGATACACTTCTGCTGTGTGTTTACTAACATTTGCTATTTTATTCTCTGCTGAGAGTATCCACTTCCTCTGATGTCAAAGCTAGAAGGTACAGGGTAGCAGTTAATCATTCAAAATGACAAAAACTTCCACTTTAAAAATTTGGCTTGCCTTTTTCTATCGTTCCGCACATTTCTAAGTTCAAATGGTTCAACATCTGTTCTTAGCAGCTGGATAGGTTTGGCTTGGTCTTGTCCAAAGGAAGTACTGGGCACAGAATGATGCTTGTGGCGTTGCTCAAATGCAAGGAGATCTTGAAGTGGAATGAGTTTTGGTGCCTAAGAGGGTTCAGAGAGAGAGAAAGAAGACAGAAGAAACAGGGAGGAGAACCCCAGTCAGACTGGATGAAAAAAGTAAGTCCAGTTTGGATTTCAGTTACACAAACAAAACTCCTGTAGCATTTTGTAAAGAATATGGAAATGGAATATTAATAGCATCAGATGAGAACCTTTGCCAATATATACATGTAAACTGTTTTTTGAAAATTAATTAAAAGGTATTAATTTTCTCCACAGAGCATATTTCACTAATATTTGCATTTCTTATGTATGTAGTTCAGGGTGAACTTAGGAACCATCCAGTGTAGACAAGGACTGAAGAAGCACCTTTCAAGGAAAAACATTTCCATTCTTCTCAACTGGGGTATGCAAGCATGTAAGTTTATAAGAAATAACGTTTTTCAAAACATCAGGTATTCAGCATCCACAAGATTTTCTTACCAAGCCTTTTACCATTCCATTTCTGCCCTGCAAAAAAGGATCTTGCACCACATTCTATTTCTGTAAATAACTCCATTATAATTTCTGGGAAGAAATCCTGGTTTTTTACCAAACAAATATTGTCCAGTATTTTACATAGTAAATTCTTTACACTCATTACCAGTGGGCTGAATGTTGACAAACTATGGAATGTAGAATCAATCTAATGTCATTAGAAACACTTTAAGGCTTGCAGCCTGCCACATATTGACATGTCATTAAGCAGGTGCCCTTAGTTCTATATCCCTCCTGGTACCTGTGCTGAACACTTCCAAATTCCATAGTCTGAAAACGTGAACTTACTTGTGATGAGTAAGAAACCATGAAATTTACAAAACACTACAACTTAGAAAAATATGTAATTAAAATAGCCAGTACCTTTTTTTTCTGAGGTAAATTAATCTGAAGTAGTGATATTCCTGCATCCTGTAGAGTTTCTCTGGAGTGAGCATCCTTTGTTGCAGGTTTAACAGGTATTAAAGTAGTAGTGATTGGCTGCCTTACAGATGGTGGAGCTCTAGGTACTGGGTCAAGCTGCAAGTGCAACAGAGGAATACCAGCCAGGTTCTGAGTGGTTGATGCTTTGTGCACGTTCCCATTTGCAGGGAACTGCAGCTGAGGTGAATCTTCTTGCTGTCCTTCACTCTGATCTAAACTCAGATGTTTGGGAGGCCCCTTATGCACTCTTTCTGCCCATCTCTCCTTTTTCTCATGCATTTGCCTTGGAATCTCAGAGTTATATCTACTCCTGTGAAAATCTTCTGCCTTACTTGTTCTTGGTGTGTATGATGACTGATAGTTCCATAAGGAATCTGATGAACTCCAAGCTACTCGTGGTACTGAGGGTGGTCTAGCAAAAGCTGATGACATTTCTGCTGGATGTAAAAATGCTGGTTTGGCATGATAACTTGATTCGAGCTTAAGCAAAGGAAATCCATTTGTGTAACTTTTTTTTTCAACAGGGATAAGCTTTATTTTTTTCTGGACGCCTGAGGAAGGAGCTAGGAGATGAAGTGGTTTTGTAGGCACTGAAGAATGCAAATCTTGGGTTGGTGACATTAATCCTGTTTCCTTGCTGTTGCTTTCAAACAGTGTCAAAGAGGCACTCATATCCAGATGATTCTAAATGAGAAAAGCAAACAAACCAGCATTTACATATCAACCATGCACTAAATATGCACAAAAATAGTTCTGTCTACACCAATTACTACAAACACATTTCCTAACTCAACAGGATAGATAACATATCAGATATACTGAACATAATATACAGATATTCATAAACCACACTTTGATATACCTACTTTTATTCGGCCATGGCTGCTTTCAGCTTCCACACTCTTCCTTGGCTGAAGAATAGAGTTCTCTTGACAAGTTTTTCCTTTCTCTTCTTCAGTAGGCACTTGTGTTTTTGGAGCAGCATTGCTTTCAGCAGTGTGTGTAGGCTGGTTCCCTGCCAGGTGAACCCACTGATGCTGTTGTAAGGTTTGTTGCATATTTGGCACATTGGCAAAGGAGGACTGCACTATTTGCATTAAACTCATGAAGTTGATCTGCTGCAGCTGAATACACACATGAACAAAGTTAACGATGCCAGGAACTTTAACAGAAATCTTAGCAAAAACATCTAAGCTATCTTACAGCTGTTCATTATCAGGTGACAAAACAAATAACATCCCAATAATGGGAGGATTCAATAATGATTCATTTGTCTAATTGTTTATTATATTGGAACTTTCTTTTAACATACAAGAAATACCTGCCACAGACAAGTTATGCCAAAGCAAGATGAACATCTTCACTTTTTTGTGAAGTTTCAATCAATGTAAGGTCAATTAAAATTGGCTCAATGTACTACCACCACTTAAATCCTAGTACAGTTGAAAAGTTATAACAGCATCAGAATTTTTCTAAATGTAAACTATTTTCTTAACATTGACTTAAGTGAGCCAAAACACACTCAAACTTCTATTATTATATCACTAATTTTCTTGAATCAAAAGCAAGAGTTAAGTCTAAAGTAAGTTTTCACAGTGGTTAACTTGGAACTGGAAGTCTCTTTCAAGAATAACCACACAGAGAATGCTTTTTTAACAGAATAATTTTCATGGTTTTAAACAACAGAGTTTGTGCCATGAAAACTACTTAAAAACATTAGATGCTCTCACCTGAACTAATTTAAACATTTCATCTTGCAGCATGTGCCTGACAGTTTCTGATGTGTTTGGTTTCTCTTCTCTAGAGACTTCTTCCTTCACTTCTTGCTTCTTTGCACAAATGGAAGTGTGGGAGGCAAGACTTGGCATAGCCGACACAGCAGTCTGAGAAGGCTGAGACTCACTTACAGAAATATCTGCACTACTTAAGAAAGAAAAGAACAAAACTATGAAAAACATTCAGAGTTCGAAACACCTATACAAGGTTGCCTTAAACCAATCCAGAAAAATTTTAAAGATACCTGTGTATTTCAAAACCACAATAATTTTGTAGGAACAACTTACTAATTAACAGTGCACAATTTTGACCAGAGAGCATGTATGATGTATTTCCTAACTTAAAGTACGGAATGAAAAAACAGTAGTAAAGATCTAAGTTCTATCTGGCTTTGTAGCCATAAGTGTATCTAAAATATTATTTTCACTAGAGATACAGGCAAAAAGGAGTGATTTTACAAAAAGGACAGAAAATGGCCTGGTAAGTCATAAAGTCAAAGAGCTGATAGAAAACAAAGAGGGACATTTTTAATTGAAATAAGGCAGAAGGCAGATTCACTCTGACTTAAAGTAATGTTCCTTTAGATATTTGGCCTTAAAAATAACAAGATTTCATATTAAGAAAGTAATTTAAAATTGGAGTAAATGTACAATATATTACATTTCCCCACTGTGATAACAAGATCTTTTAGTAGGTAAAGAATATTAAGTACATGAATTCCTTACAAGAAGAGCGAGTTAGGATTTATATTAATCTATAAAGAAACAGAAGGACTTCACTTACACCAACAGAAATTGACCCAAAAGACATTTCTCTGTTTAAGAAAAATGTTGACATTGCTATGGATACAGTCAACCCTTAGAGGAGTTTTTACAATTGTACAGGATGGCCTCCAAGCATGTCAACAAACAGAAGGATAAAGCAATGGTTATTGAGTAACAGTTTTAGATATGTAATAGATGTGAAGAGGCATATGAAATCTTTTGGAAGGCAACTGGAATGTGCCAGCATGACCTGAAATGCCAAAAGTTTGAGTAAGTATTTTTTTAGAACTAGTTGGCATAAAAAGCTCAAGAAGGAAAATAGATTAGAGACACATGAAAATGGAACCCAAAAGTATGTGTAGTTCATACTTTCCTCTAAATGGAAAAAAGCCTCATACAGGACTATTCTAGAATTGAAAGCCTGAGACTGACTCCTGACTCCTCTTCCCAATTCCAACATTCTCTCTACTTTGTATATATTTATGTAAATCTATCAGTTGCTACAGAACATATACATTTTAATAATTTTAATTACAATGTATATGTAAGTTTAAAATATTACTGTTCTGGTGTTCTATGTAACCAAGTATCTTCTATAGTAATATTATATAATGAATTCTGTCCAGAACCAGAAAACAAAACTGTCATGTCTCTTGAGATCTGGTAGCTCTGAATTAACATTTGATTCATGTGATATTCCAGATAATATATGAGAGTATATGACCCACAAGGTTTATAGTACAAAAAATTTCAGAAAAATCTACTTAGTTTGCAGGTACAATACACTATACCTGCAAATATTTTGCTGTCAAATCTACACATCACATTACTTCAAAGCAAAGTTTATTTTATTACATAAAGCAGTATAGGTTTACTTTACCTAGGAATTTCTGCATCATGTTTTAAAGAGAATGAGTGGGAAATGGTGCTGGTAACAACCTCAGTCATACTATAAAGAGAGAAAAAATTAGCATTGCAAATACTACAATAATTTGTTACGCTGTTTTCATTTTATATACATGTAAGTGTATAAATACACACATAACCTTTTGAACAAGTATTTTAATTACTATGAGATAAAATACCTGAAAGCCACCTGATCAAAGCTATACTGATCTGCATTGCTTCAGTTACTGCATTACACTGCAATCTGAGCTGGCAAATATTGACATTCATGTTTTGTCTCCCCTAGCAATCAGAAATTGACTCAAACAAAAACACTGAAAAAGTTCCAGCTATTCAAGACAGATAGGCAAAAAAGAGGTTGATTCTTGTAGATAAAGGAAGAGAAAATCCAATTTAACTAACACAGTTAATATTACTATAATCTGCATCTCTAGAACAGAAAAAACAATACCATAATAAATTCTTGAGGGGCATCCTACATTCTCTTAAAACAAAAATATGTAATTTTATAATAGTAGATTTAAAGTCTTTCTAAAAGTAAGCCATTTAAAAGTTTTTTGCAAACCTTATGTATATATAGGGCCATATATTTATATGCCATTGTAATAAGATTTTCCAATTTTCCAGTTATTGTCTATCTTTCTCCTACATAAAATACACCTTCCCACAAATCATGCTTATTTTATTAGATCATTACTAAAATAATGACTCATCAACCCGGCTCTTTGTATATGTGAAATGCCTGTACATGAAATAGGAGATGACTGCAACTGTTTGAAACTATGACTCTGTTGCTATAAGCAACAGCAGAAACCCCTGAGACATCACTGGATACAATCATTAACAAAACTACTTTAGATTTCTAAGCAAAGTTAAAAGAGGAATTAAAAAACCAACAAGTCCCTTACATATTCTGTTCAGCCTTTTCTTCCTTTGTTTCTTCCATGTTTTGATCTTCCTGAGCACTAGCTACAGCTGAAATGGCAACCTGCTGAATATAAAAAACACGTATCTGAACTTGCAAATTTTTCTATCCCTCCTGCTTCTATGAATTACAGGTTTTTTAGCCTATGGCAAGTGTATTTTTGATTATTAATTAAAAAAAAATGACTAAAAATAATCCAAATTACATACTTATCAGAAGATAGTTACAGATCAGCAACAGAGATACAACAATCCATCCGAGCATCTTTCTTTTTCTTAAAACAATATTATGAGATTTTAGTTTCAAGTTCATATTCATGTAGCACCTTGCACATATATTCTGCTAATCTCACACTCCCTAGGTAAAGATGAAAACATGGAAACAATCCCATTAAACACAAACTATCTACAAACTAAGAAAATGAAAAAAATGTAGGATTTTATACATGCCACAGATTAACCATAGTAAAAGGTATTGAAAAATTGAAGACCACAATACATAGCGTAATAGCCCTGCCCTTAGCCACTTTCACAGAAAAGATACCTATGACCAAAAATGATACCTGAAAAAAGAAGGCTCATTTATAAAACCAGACTGAGTTTTCAGACAGAAGCAAAATAAACAGCTTGATATATTTTTTAAAAACTTAATGCAAGTTTATGTATCTATAATTACATCTATTATATATACATATATGAAAGCATACATACATTTTCAAAAGTGCTCAGAGCAGATCTCACTTTACTACCTTTTAATTGGTACTTTTATTATTAAGCAAGGAAGGAGATTCACCAACCCTAGACACTTAAAGTCCTCGACTTCACAAATACACTGATGAATTCAGGATACTTTGAAAACAGTATTCAAAACAATTCAGTGCTTCCATGTAATATCCTGTCACACCAGGAGACATGCTGGAGCTGAGTAATGCAGCCCAACCTGCTCCCTGCGTAACAACCACCACAGTTAAGGACAGCTGATGGGTGGTAGTAGAAGGCAACTCTTTTCTGAGAGGTAGCAAGGCACCCATTTGCCAACCTGACACAGTCTCCAGAGAGGTGCTGCTGCCATGGGGCTTCTGTCAGGAATGTGTACGAGACACCCAAGCCCTGTACAGCCCACTGTTACACTGTTGTTTCACATGGGTGCCAGTGACAGGTCCAGGAGCAGACTGATAAGGGAGTGGTAGTGAGGGCTCTGGAGTGCAGTTAATCATCTCCAGCCAAAAGGAAGGGATGTAAAAGGGTTTGAATCTGGTGAATCAGCAAATGGTTACAGGACTGCTGCCACAGCCAGGGGTATGGCTTTTTCAGCCATGCAACTTGCTTTGAGTAACCTGGTCTGCTGAGGGCTGATGGGGTTCCTCTATCAGAGAAGGGGAAGAGCATCTTCAGTCAGAGTCTTGGCAAGTGGGGAAGAGGGCTTTAAACTAAAGTTGCCAGGGGAGGGACAATTTTATGCCAGGGTCAGAAAGAGATGCCTGGAGAGGAACTGCATGTCAACAGAGCACCTGAAGAGCTGCACAAAGGGATTACAACTACTCCTGCCAGTAACTCAGCTTCATTGGGGGCGTCCATGCAAGCATATATAGCACGGGGAATAAACAAGAGGTGGAGACATGTACATCTGCCAGGTATGATGTTACTGGCATTGCAGACATGTGGTGTGATGGCTCTGATGACTGGAATGTTGGAATGAATGGATGCAGGCTCTTTAGGAAGGACAGGCAGGGGAGACAAGGAGAGGGTGTCACCCTCTATGTCAGTGACCAGCTGGAGTGCATGGAGCTCTGCCTGGGGATGGATGAGGAGTTGACCAAGAGTTTATGGCTCAGGTTTACAGGGAGGGCAGGGACAGGTGACATTACAGTGGGAATCTGATAAAGCTAGGAAGAATCTGCCAGCTAGGAAGATGAAGCAAATTAGGTCCTCTATATGCAGATAGGAACAGCCTCATGTTTGTGAGCCCTGGTCCTCACAGGGAACTTCAACCATCCCAGTATCTGTTGGAGGGGAAACACAGCGGGAAACAGGCAATCCTGGAGATTCTGGAAGGCATTGTTGATAACTTCCTTCTGCATGTGACAGAACAGCCAGAGAGGAGAGGTACTATGGTAGACCTCATTCTGACCAACAAAGAGGAGTTGGTGGGGAATGCAAAGCTCAAAGGCAGCCTTAGCTGCAATAACCATGAAATGGTGGAGTTTGAGTTCCTCAGGGCACTGAGAAGGGCACACAGAAAGTTCACTGACCTTCATTTCAGGAGAGCAGACTTTGGCCTCTTCAGGGATCTGCTTGGTAGAGTCCCATGGGATTGCACCCTGGAGGGAAGAGTGGTACAAGAAAGCTGGTTAATATTCAAGAATAACCTCCTCCAACCTTAGGAGTGATGCACCTCAACAAAGAGAAAGTTAGGCAAAAATCCCAGGAGGCTTTCATGGATGAACAAGGAGTTCCGGACAAAGTCAAATACAAAAATGAAGCCTAGAGAGGGTGGAAAGAAGACCAGGGCGAGGAATCCTGAGAGCCTG
>VZRX01009988.1:34436-55415 GCA_013398075.1 Notiomystis cincta
CATTTGCTTGGCGTAATATTCTGGCAAATCATTCTTACCAAGAAGGCATAAACAGGTACATTATTAGTAATAAATAAAGCAACTCTTTTATCAGTAAGTACATCCACCTGCTGTCAAGAATTTGAAATGTTTTCAGACAAAAAGAGAGTAATAATAGAGATTGTGCCAGTAAACTTTCTATGGAATATAAATAAGGACAGGTTGATCTAGCTAACAGTTTGAGTTTCAGCAGTAAACTATTAAGTTAGGAGCTCAAAGTACCTGCATGGACCAGTGAAGACCTGGCCAACAGCCAGAGAGATAACTCAGAGACCTGCTAATGTGTCTTCATTTTTTTTTCTACAGGCAGGACAAGAGGAGACCAAGGGAGCCATGATCACATGCCAAAAATACAGTATGTACACAGGTATGTGTGTGTCTCTAAAGGTCAGGCAGCTGCACAGGCTGAGGAGCCCAGACCAGCTCTCTGCTGCATCCTGTATCTGACAGAACTGTCAGGGCAGCTACTGTAGGGGTGCATGTACAGTGTGTGTGTGTGTGTGTGTGTGGAATGAGGGTGTTTGGGAGTGGCTCTGTACCACACAACAGAGAGGGGCTGGGGCTTTGGGGGCTCACATAAACAGAGCAATCTGTGACACTCTCCAGCTGGGTCTACACGCTATCTACTCCGCTAATGCTCTGGCTACTGACCCAGCTACTGCAGGGATACACACTGTACAAACAGGCACATATGTATCTATATGCAGACCTTCACTCTGACTAACAGGAGAGGGAAAGATGATAGGACTGTTAGTGCTATCATGAGTTAGTGTGAGTGCTGAGCAGGTCTGTAGGTGTTCATGTGTGGACAATCACATTTAGGTGCTGTGTATGTGTGCCTGTGCGTGTGCCTACTGGGAATACACCCTCAGCTTTGCTAGCTGCTGGACCTGGGGACCCACTTCCACACAAAGGAAAAGGCAAAACCAAACATCTTCTTGTAGCTAACTTCAAATGTGATGATACTTCCCCTACTGTTAACACATTAATGTTTTGTTTGTTTGTTGTAAAGAAGCTTCAATATTCTTCCAAACAAGTTAATATCAAATACAGTCAAATGAAAGTTTGGACAACACAAATAAGAAGACAAGATTGATAATATATTCCATTTCTGGAATGATCAAAGCCAAGACACACACCCTCATGAAATTAAAGTGCTTGAATACATTATAACAGTAATACTTACACCGCAGAAGACAAAGTAATTCTTTCTTTCTCAGACAGAGTATAATACTGAATATGTAGTCAAATAACTTGAAAAATAACGACAATTATTTTTCATTTTAAATACCTGTGAACTTCTTGTATTTAGTATGTCCTGACGTTTCAGAAGTTACTGGCTGCCCTAACAAAGACTGTAACTTTTCCTGAAAAGTCTGCACTGGGAATAAACTTGAAGGCAGGTGACACTCTGGTTTTTTCATTCTGAAAATATAACAGGAAACTGCTCATGAATAACAAAGTAATATCCAGGCATAATCCGATGAAGGTCTGTTAAATGCATTATCTATGCCAAAATAACTAATCATAACACCTTCTAGGAATCTGGGAATATGAATTTCTGAGGCAATATACATGGCTTGCCACAATAAACTTCATGGAAATAACTATATAAGAAAATATAGTATACAAATTCCAAGTGCAAATTTACCTTGAGAGCTCATCAGAGTTCTGACAATACAGCTGGTAGGCCAGACCAATTGAAACAGACAGCTTCCAGTCCCCAAGTGTGTGTGCTAACCACACAGCCTCTGGAATGAGTCCACCAATAAATAACAAATCAAGAGCATATTCAGCTGTCCACACAGATGAAAGGTTCTGGTCCTTGACAGCTCTGGTAACCAAACAGTGTTGCAGTGGAATGACACGAGGAGATAAGTCTGTGACATGAAAAGCACGTTTTAAAGTTTACATAAATGTGCATGCTATCAGATAAATAATCTAGAATTCATTTGTTTACATTGCTGGTGGATTAGTTTCGGTGTACAATTGCTTTGATTGTTAATTTACTTTTATTGGAGGCACCCTATGGAAGTCCATCTGCAGCAGCAGGTGCAGCTCATGCAATGGTATAGGAGTGTGTTCAGAATAGGCTATTTTTCTGCTTAATTCTGTGGGATAAGAAAGTAAGTGCAAAACTTGTCAGGTTTTTTTACTTTAAAGACTCAATCACACTGATGGACCATTTGCAAATATTCTTCGTACCTGTAGGTTATACCAGAGATACCACCTGACATAAATGGAAATTCCTAGACTTTTCCTACTGTACCCACATTGATTTGGCTTATTGCAGAAGACAGAATGCTATAATGCATTTTTGAGAAGGAACAGTACATAATATTCTGTGATTCTTTGATTTTAGGAGAGTATATAGCGACAAACTTCAGACACATTTAGTATCTCCTTCTTTGTTTAGATTTAGATTTGATTTTCAAGGTTTTGCTTCCTGGTTCTCCTGGAGAGGTGCTGATCAACATGAATTGTAAGGAGTTATTTGCTTCCCTCCCAGTTTCTGTTTTGCTCAGACAATGGCATTATTTAGGAGATATTCACACTAATCCAGTTTGTGCAACATAATTTTACCTGATTGTCTCACTACCTACATTGATCTCTGCCTAATCAAGTATTAAAATAAAGGTTTTAATTTTTAGGTTTTATCTTGAAAGCTGTCCACATAAAGCATTCCAAAGACCATGAAGAAAAAAGTAGATACCAGTGCATGCTGTACTATAGAAAAATTAAAAATACTCAATGTATTCAAACACACCATAGAAAACATAATCAAAATAAGTTAATACTGCAAAAAAATATGTGGCACTATAATATGAACTTACTGGTAGAGTATTTAAAATACTTCCAAACAAATCTTTATTCCCAGAAACACTTGAAAAAGTAGCTCTGAAAATAAAAATTTCCTAACAAAGGAAATCTTTAAATGGAAACCACTCACTGTGATAAATAGTAATTCTCAGAAAAAAAGCTGAGATGCAGGACTTAAACTAACAACTACTGCTTGGGTTCAACACCAAAGCAACTTGACATTCCCATTTGCTTTGACAATATGGTGTCTGAAGGATTTTGGATTCCAAGAGCCTGACTGTTAGATAAACAAAAAATGCTTTCCTCTGGCTTTTCAGTTGGGATCATGTCAGATCACAGATTCAATTCAACTTGTTAAGCACTGCTGCTATCTCACTTTTGGGAGGATCGAAGTCAGTCAGAGACATATCTTTAGGCAAAACTCTGACAAAGGATGACAAAAAGGCTGAGGTACTTAATGCCTTCCCTTCCTCAATCTTTAATAGTAAGACCAGTTTTCTGAATAACAAGCCCTCTGAGCTGGAAGACAGGGATAGGGAATGGAATGAAGACCCAGATCCAAGGGAAAGTGGTCAGGATGGATGGGATCCACTAAAGGGTACTGAGGGAGCTGGAGGCTGAGCCAGCTTCCATCATTACAGATGGTCCTGGCTCACCAGGGAGGTTCCAGCTGACCTGAGGTTGGCAGAAGAGACATCCATCTACAAGAAGAGCTGGAAGAAGGGTCTGGAGAACTACAGACCTGTCAGCCTGCTGTGGTTCAGGGGAAAGTCATGGATCATCTTGAGAGCCATCAAGAGACATGAACAGGACAACCAGGATCAGGCCCAGCCAGCAGGGATTTGAAAAAGGTCCTGCTTGACCAATCTGATCTCCTTCTATGAGAGGGTGCAGGAGGGCTCTGCAGAGGGTTCTGGATTGACATGCTGAGGACAATTGCATGGTATTCAACAAGGCCAAGTGTCAGGTCCTGCACTGGGTCACAACAACACCCAGCTACACTACAGGCTTGGGGAAGTGGAAAACTGCCCAGTGGAAAAGGACCTGGGCATACTGCTTGACAGCAGCTGAACATGAGTCAGTGTGTGCCCAGGTGACCAAGGGCATCCTGGCTTGTATCAGGAATAGTGTGACCAGGAGGACCAGGGCAGTGACTGCCCCTCTGTAGTCAGCACTGGTGAGAGCAGCTTGAATGCTGGGGTCAGTTCTGGGCTCCTCAGTACAAGAAAGGCACTGACTCCTGTGAGGAGCAACTGAGGGAGCTGAGCCTGAAGAAGAGGAGGCTCAGGGGAGACCTTATCACTCTTTGAAGGCAGGCAGGCTGTAGCCAGGTTGGGATCTTTTCTCCCAAGTGCCAAGCAACAGAAGAGGAAATGGCTTCAAGTTATGGCAGGGAAGGTTTACACTGGATATCAGAAAAAACTGCTTCTCCACAAGGGTTGTCAAGCATTGCCCAGGAAGGTGGGTTGAGTTTCCATTCCTGTAGGTATTTAAAAGATGTGTAGCTCTGTTGTTTAGGGACATGGTTTACTGGTGGGCTTGGCAATGTTAATGGCTGGACACAATGATCTTAAAAGGTATTTTCCAGCCTAAATGATCCTATCTGTTGGAACAAAAATTGTATCACCTACACTTTCTTTGCGACATCCTTACAGCTTTTTTCTGTCTCCTACTCCACTGAAAAGCTACATTGATCATGAAGTTAAAGCATAACAGACATGGGTACATGTGAAAAAAAGGGTAAGATTGAAGGAAAGAGAACTGCTTGTACAGGAAATACCTTGTTTGATGTGAAGTGGATGAAGGATGTCAACATTGTGGGGGGGAAAGATATAGAGCAGCTGCTTTGTGAAATAAGCAGCCATGAATCGTGCCATGGATCGAATCACAGCCATGGCAGTGTCAGTAGGAATGCTGGTTACCATCCATAGTTCATGCTGAAAATACTTCATATCTAAAAAAAATCGAATTATAACATTATGAGAAGAAATATTTTAAATTTGAATGCTAACATTATTTAATCACAGGTTAGAAAAGACTTTTTGAAAACAAACTTACATAATTCCTTGACAAGCTTTCAGAACTTACAGAGCTTAATCTTTTACCCTGATTACACATTATACTAATACCAGAAGATTTTATACTAAGTTTTTAATGACTGGAGATGGACCTCTGGTGTCTAAATTCAGACCAGCAGTGAGTCAAAAAACCACTTGTTCAAACTTGGAAATTCAGAATTCACTTAAAATTTAGAGTTTGTTAAAAAAACCCAAATTTACAAGCATCTGCAAAAACATCCCATTGTCAAATTAGGACTGGTGACCAAACTAAAATCTGCTATTTTTTCATGTTGTATCATTAAAAAGTTAAATATAAAATTGAATCACGTAATTTCCCCCTTATTTTACTTATCCAAAGTCTTTCTTTGAGCGGATTTGATTCTAAAAATATTTAGCAGGTGAGTAGTAGACAATGAGAGTTGTCTAAACACATATTCCAACAAGTGCAGCTGAAATATCATCTGAGGATCAGAAAAAGGTCTTTAAAGTCACTGAAAATTGTGTAAAGCAAAAAGCATCAAAAGCTGTCAGGTGTGCACTTGAGGGCACAGAAATTAGGTTATCCAAACAGTGCCAACATACTTTATTACACTTTCAGACAATCTAAACATACCAGAAAATTTTTCCATCTGATTTGTGGAGAGCTGTGATCGCCTTAGAATCTCTCTTACCAGATGATCACAGAGTCCCTGAGCTTCACATATGTTATACTGATACAGGTGACAAAATAATATTGCAAGGTAGTATCTACTCTGAAGAAAACATGCTCTTTTTCCTCCTGCATTAAAAGATTAAAAAAAGGTAGAAGTCCAATTGGAAGAGGAACAATAAACACAAAAACAGATGCAGCAAGCGAAAATATTTGTTCTTTCCTTTCCAGAAACACATCTACATAAATATACACTTTGAGGAGTAGAAATCAGGAGCACCTATTTTAAGATATGATCCTTCTATAAAACTTTTACGATCCTAATAAGTTAATGCTCATTCACAACATTTTTCTTCTAGAGATATGGCAGTTTTCAAAACAATACAATGCATTACTATTAAGACACAGACAAAGACAGGAGAGCATAAGGAAGCCTAGCCTTCAAAGAAAGAATGGCTAAACCACAGTGGAGTTGCTTAGACATCCACCAAGCCTCCAATATTCTGAATTTTTTTCCTCAATTAAGTATTCCTCATTCTAATAACCAGGAGAAAATTTTCTCATGCTGCCTAGGAAGATACTCTGGTATATCTATTTCAAGTCAACTCTTACAAAAACTCCTGACATAAGTTTTATTTTGTTACTTTCCAAACACTAATTCTTTTAATTTTACAGCTACTTAAGGAATTGATTTTTGTTTATCTGTTTTTCATTGTCTCTTTCTTGTTCACAAGTTTATCCAGAGCTTTTCTGTGCCAAGTACTTCATAATCACAAGAAAGCTTTGATATTAAAGTAGAACTGCACAGAATTTTCTGTGAGAGCAACCAGATTTAAGTTTTGACTGGTATCTATTCATCCCCTCTTAATTTCAAATATGCACGCTTTTTGTGTCTCACTCCTCTTTTTGAAGGGAAAACACAGCCACAAATGTAAAGTGATAATACAAATTTCCCCCTCCACCCTCAAAGATTTTCTCCCTTACCTTTTGTCTTGAGTTCACAAAGAGATCTTTTCCAAATGTCCACAGATTCTCTGTATGAGCCTAAAAGGAACTGTTCCTCACCTATAAAAGTCACATATTAACAAAGTAAAAGCTCTACAGTTACTTTTACATGTACAAATACATACGGTCTTTTTTCAGTATCAGAGATTTACTGAAAGCAGAAAAAAATATATGAGTCCCCAGTAAACTTCTCTTCTCACAATTAAGTCTAAGTTTTGAGCATCTGAGAGAACATGACTCTGAATACTCCTTGCCAGGACAGGTAATGTACAGGCTCTCCTCCAGGAGGAGCTAATGTATGGAGCACTGTAAGAAGTGGAGCTAGAACTGTCATTTAAGGGAGAGAGACCAAGAATATGGCAAGGAAACAGAACTGTGGAGGGAGACATAAATGGGAAGCTGGGTTTAGCAGTGTAGAAGTCAAAAGGAAGATAGAACATCGGACAGTAAAGTGTAAGAAATTAGGCTACAACTACATACTGATTGCAAAATTAATATGCCAGGTAAAGTCAATTACCTTAGACTACACTAATTTAGATGCTTAGTTGAAGCTGACTACATTGGTGAATACAACATGCTCATGTCCACAATGACCACACGGAGTGAACAAGATTTCTACACAAAAATCCAGTAAGAGACACATTATGATGCCCATTTACTTCAGAAGAAACAACACAGAAGAAAGGAGATCAGATTTTAAATCTTCCATTCAGATTCTTTAGGACATGGCTCAAAGCAAAATTAATTAAATTCAGTCATTTTATTTAGCTTAACAAGCTCTAGAAATTATAACACAATCTACAGATATACCAGGACATTAAGTATTTAAGACAGAATTCTGATAAGAATTTTAAGAAAAGTCCCAATGTTCACTTTTAAAAAAATCTTGTAGTAAGTTACTGATTGTAATTTAAGTTGGACTAATTTTCCTAGTTTTCAATTAACATTTTTTACTAACCAGATATAGAATTAATCTTCAGATGCTGTTCTAATGTCACTCCTGAAGACTGGATGGTTGCTTGTATATGACTTAAAAGCAATGAGACAACAGAAGCCTCTTCCGCATTCTTGTTCACTTTTCTTTTCAGCTGCACCTGATACCAAACCACTTTCTTGTATAATAGTTGCCACAGTACAATCAATCTGTAATTCAAGTACAATATTAAGAAATTAAGCAAGAAATAATGGAGTTGCTTACATCAATTTCTTATGTTCTTTTATTTTGCATTATGCATCTGAAAATTAAGTTGTATCAACTACTTTCTTGACTTTGGTGAGGGAAAATAATGAAGCACTTTTTGCCTCATTTTTGACTAACAAACATTAATTCTTCTGAATTTTTTTAAACACAGCAATCTACTTTAAGCATTTAAACACCCCCAAAATTAATCTTGTTGCTAACTAAACAATGGCGAAATGAAATATTCTCAGACATAGAAACCTCAAAACAGGTATCAGTATCTTTATAAACAAGACTGATTAAAAAACAATTAAAGCATAACACAGAAAAGCAAAGACAAGAAAACAAGACTGCAGAGCATGGTTTTAGGGCTGGCAAGTCCCTGTTGCCTAGCACAGTCCTATTTGACATACCAAGTCAGATATGTAATAAATTTAACAATACAAGCAAATATACATTGTTAGAGACTTGAAAAAGCTTGCACAAAACTGCAACACATCTGTATCTCTAAGTACTACTGGATTCACAATTAACACATAGAGAATCAGTCACTGAACAGTGCTCAGCACCTGGAGCACAAGTACTCAAAAATATGAATCATCTTCTTGGAGACAACTGAAACTTGCGTATCAGATTTGCAGTGAACACAGTACTATATTTAAGGATTATTGAAGAAATACATTTTACTGTAGTAAGATTAAATTAGTGAATTATAATGCTATGTAGGTTCTAAATCTCTGGAAAAGAGAAGCCTGCTCATGTGAGTAACACACTTTGGTTCATTTGAGTGTTTCAGTACAGAAATACTCCAGTGATAACAGCAAACTTTCCCAAAAGTTGGACACTTCAGTTAAGTGTCTTTCAAGCTTATGTGCAAGAAAGAAATAGCTCTGACAGTTTAATAAGTCTCCATAAATTGATTTTTCTTATTGCTCTGAGATACCGACATCCGGAATGAATAAAAACTTTGCTCACTAACTGACACCGTTGATATATTGTATCTGAGTAGACTCCTGCTTCACAGAGTTTGCAACTGGGAAAGAGTGAAATGCACAAGAGGCAGTTAAAGCATCTAAAAGTTTCAGTATCTGGATTGATGCTGCAATACCAGGCCTGGTGTCAGCTGCCAACACATCAGGTATCTCCAAACTGATTTGCAGCGATAGTTTAGTCACCATAACCAAACTATATTCAACTATAGATTTGAGCCTTAATCTGTATGCTTTAATTGTTTATCATGCCTTTCCATGGAGTAAAAAGCAGGAAAAAACCAAAGGATATTTCATTATAGTTTAGCTCATATTTTTTGTTCCCTCATATAGAACCACTTAGGTTGGAGAACACCCTTCAGATCATTTTGTCCAACCATTAACATTGCCAAGCCCACTTCTAAACCACATCCCTAAACACCACAGCTACTCATCTCTTAAACACCTACAGGAATGGAGACTCAGCCCACTTCCCCAGGCAGCCTGGTCCAGTGCCTGATGACCCTTTCAGATACTGTGGGGCCCAGACCTGGACACAGGACTTGATGTGCTGCCTCACCAGTGCCAGGCACAGAAGAACAGTCACTTCCCTGTCTTGCTGCCACGATTCCATCGGCTTTTTTGGCCACCTGGGCACCCTCTGGCTCATGTGCAGCTGCTTTTGACCAGCATCCCCAGATCCTTATCTGCTAGGCAGCTGTCCAGCCACTGTACCCCAACCTGTGGTGCTGCCTGGGGCTGTTGTGACCCAATAGCAGGATGTGGTACTTGGCCTTGTTGAACCTCTCACCATCGGGCATCAGACCATCAATGCAGCCTGTCCTGATCCCTCTGCAGAGCCTTCTGGCCCTCCAGCAGATCACCACTCCCACCCAACTTAGTGTTATTTGTGAACCGACTGAGGGTGCTCTCAATCCCCTCATCCAGATCACTGATAAAGATACTAATCAGGGCTGGCTCCAGTACTGAGCCCTAGGGAACACCACAGTGACCAGCTGCAGCTGGCTTTAACTCCGTTCACCACCACTACCTGAGCCCAGCCATCAGCAAGTTCTTAGCATAGCAGAGTGCCCCTGTCCAATCACAAGCAGCCAGTTTCTCCAGGAGAAAGTTGTGGGAATCCATGTCAATTCATTTACTATAGTTCAAGTAGACAATATCCACAGCCTTTCCCTCAACCATCAAGGAGGTTACCAGTCACAGAAGACCAGGTCATGCAGGATCTGCCTTTCATAAACCTTTGCTGGCTGGGCCTGATCACCTGGTTTTGCTGTACATTTTTTTCCCCCATGCAAAGCTTATTCATACCTTTTTTCTGTTTTTGCATCATGGTTTACTTCAGGAGGCTCTCTAAGCAGAGATTTCAATGAGCTGAACTGCTGAGTAGTATTGTCATCAAGAGCTAAGAAAACCGGCACAGTGAGGGAGTCAAGTTCCACAAGAATGTTACTGTCAGGAGATGCAAAAAAATTCTCGTACTGTAGTACACACACTCTGCTTAGGGTGTGAGAAACCATTTTCAAAAGACAGAAACATGCCAAAAGGTTTTTTGAGAACAACTGATCTTGTTGCTGTATAAGCATCAGTTTTAAAGTTTCTAATGTCAGCTTTGCCACATGCCCAGTCGCACTGGCTCTTGAATGCCAATACAAGACAGTCAAACACTGCTGAAAATATTTCAGGACACAATGCATCCATTGAGTATTCTTCATAGACTTTTTTAAAGGTGCATCCTGGTTTAGCAAAGTACATTTCACAAACTGAACAATGCTGAAAAAATGGATGATGCAGTTCACTGTGTAATTCAGTAATGCATCTTTCTCTTCCATATTTTTTGAAATCCCTATCTGCCATGCACCAAGGAGATTTTTCTGAACGGAATATAGTTCCAATGATGACTCATCTTTCTTGTCAATATCATCTTCTGCATGGATGGTATCAAACATTGATGCAAATTCTAAGCAGCCTTGATCAACTTTACCCACAAATGAATGGATTCTTTGGTCATAGAAGCTGGAAGGGCTATTGTAAAACTGCTTTTCATTGTCTGATTCTTCTTCATGGTCCTAAATCAGACAAGCAAAAAATCAATAGTTTAATTCAAGTTTATTGAGAGAGAGAGAGAGAGAGCACACAGACTGCAAGGAATCACCATTTAGTCAGTCTCATAAATGAAATTTTCATGCTTAATTACCTTCCTTAAATGCTAGTATGTTTCATGAACTGCAGTTTCATCTCAATCTCAAATTAAATGTTATTTGCAAAATAATTGGGCAGACAGAAATTAAGTTATCTAACAACAAAATTAGACTGCTAGCACAGCAGTAAATTTTATACCAGAAAGTGAAATTTTGTCCTTCATTAAGTCCAGAGTACAAGACATAGATTTTGCCAGATATAAAAGATATAAAAGCCATACAACAAAAGCTCAAAAGCTTCAAAGAACAAACCAAAATGCAAAAGCATGAAATTAATTTGGGAAAGGATGCACAATAACTATGATCACTGGGCCACTCTTCCGAAGAAAAAATACAGATTTTCAAATTCATTAAAGAATCCTCTAATACTGAGGACAAAGATAAGTATCTTATTTACTAAGGGTAACACTGTTATCAAAATACTCAACAGCCCCTGTAAAATAGCTGATGTTACATTTTATCATAAAGTGAAGCTAAAGTATTAGGTTTCCAGGGAGACCTTACAGCACCTTTCATTACATAAAGGGGACTACAAGAGAGCAAGATCTTGAGAGACTTTTTATATGGAGAGATAGGACAAGGGGCAATGGTTTTAAACTGAGAGAGGGCAGGCTAAGACAAGATATTAGGCAGAAATTCTTTACTGTGAAAGTAAAGAACCTGGAGTAGTTTGCCCAGAGAAACTGTGGCTGCCCCATGTATGAAGTGCCCAAGGCCAGGCTGGATGGGGCTTTGAGCAATCTGGTCTAGTAGAAGGTGTTCCTGACCCTGGCAAGGGGTTGGAACTGGATCATCCTTAAGGTCCCTTCCAACACAAACCATTCCACATATAGAAACACAATAAACAGAGATGTATGTAGATTGGAACACACACTTCAAAAAGTGAATACATACTGAAAGAATCAACATGCTTAAAAACAAAAATCAAGTATCAGCTGGAGAAAATAAGCATTTCCTCACATCTATAAAGAAATTGAGAATATTGAATTATTTTAAATACATTAACAAGGACAAATAGACCTATTATGATTTTTTTAATTTACATTTAGAATACCTTAAACTTACATAATTTCACAATCATAAGTAGAAAAATGCTATTAAGTACCAGTAAATCCATGGTTTTCTCACTCATTTCTGTTGTGTCCCCCTCCAGGAATCTCGGAATGGTGGAAAAGATAGAACTTTGATTTTGAACTTGTTTTAAAAGACTAGCTTTTAAAGACAACAGTGATCGTAAATATCGAGATTTCCCTTTACACTAAAAGAAATAAAAGTAACAGAAGACATGTTATCAGTTTCTAGCAAGACAGACACCTTCTAAACAAGTCAAGGAAATTGGCTACTGATGTAAAAAGCTTCAGTTCAAAAGTCCCAGACAGACAGGGAGAATAAGTGTTGCACAGAAGCCAACTATCATTTGACCCTGCTTTGGGAAGCAGAATTCTCTTATGCCAGACAACTTTAGTTTGTTTCATACTGAAAGAATCTGCTTTCTTGGTGCCTGAAAAGGCCCTAAAAATTTGCCTGTATGTAGGCGTTTTCTGCATTTTTACTAGTAACATTTCTCTTTAAATCCTCAAAATCTTGCTCACTATTCTAGCTTGCCCAGGAATACCATGATAGCTCACTTCTCCAAAAATCCAGAATAGAAACCGAATTGGAAGAGAAGTTGCATTCTATCATCAAATGCAATTATTCTGAACTAAATATCCATTATATCTTATGTGTTCAGCAACAGTAGCAGGACCTCTTCCTTTGATGGTTTCCCTTCTCCCAGACTTAGCTCAATTCAGAAGTGAGAGAAAATTAAACAGAAATGCTTTAACTAAGCTTTAATTGCCACCCTTGACTGAAGACCTAGTGGACAGATGTATGCAGCACCATTGGGACTAAGTTATAGGGGATTTACAGAATTCTTTCTGCATCATTCTAAAAGGGTGAGTTTGTGAGAGTAGCATAATGCCTGTCAATACTCTCCATCAACTCCACAGATGTAGAAAACCCTATTTCTTTTACAGTTCCAGAGAAAGTAATATAGTGACAGTTCACATTGTCCCACTCACTACATTTTACTGAAATATCATCCAGACATCCAAGAAATCAAATTTCAGGAAAACTGCATTCATTGCTTTGCAGTTCAACATGGTTACTTAAACAACTTTATAATTCAAAGGTATTCAGTCTATAATTTACACTTTTTCATGCACATGATATTTTTTACTTAAAGCCTACAAAATAGTTCATAGCCCTACCTTGAAGTTCAGCAAATTCCGACGGATATTTTCAAGCTGCTGGGTTGAATCAAGCAAAAGGGATCTTATAAATCCTGATGGTGAGAAGTTGTTAGGAAATCTTAGCAGTGTTACCATGTACCCATCAGAGACAATGAGGTAGGGCAGTCTTGGATGAGAAGCAACAGAGAATCTCTGCCTCATGAGGTCACGTTCAGAATCTGAAGAACCAAGAAATTGGCTGGAGTCTTGACAAGAACGGTGCTGCCTAAAACAGAAATACATCAAAAAGTAAGAAGCAACTATCATAGGCTATAATCATGAACAGAATAATTTCTGAACATGTAATACCATGTAATCAACTATGCAAATAAATCCTTTCAGAATCCTAGGGAAGTGTCTACACTTTTACAGGATGAGCACTCTGGATAATACTATTAATGCTTGCAAAATGCCAGTATTTTACTACAATAGCAACTTCTTTTAATTTAAATAAATTAAAACCAGCTTTCAGCATCTATTTCATTAGTAATAACTCTATTTTTTAATAATTTAAATTTCTCTATCATACTTATCTAGCTCTAGTTTGGTATGACAAATGCTTGAAGATGAAACTTAAAGGCTTAGGCTAAGAAAGTCATATATGAAAGATAAAATAACCCTGTAAATCTGAATCTTATGATTTCAGCATCTGTTCAGGTATTCAGTAGAAACATTATATAAACACATAAGTCTTCTCTTTCGAAAAGGTCTTTCTTTTACAGAAATCCCTCCTTACTGAGTTCCAGAAAACTGTGTAATACACGTATTCTATTAGCCACATAACACATTGTTCGTGTCTATTTGAAAAAAAAAGTGGCAGCATACATTCAATACACCATTTAATTAATGTATTTTAATACATTTGAGGATCTGATTTTTCATCCAGACAGTGTAAGAAGGTAGTAAACTGCTTTGAATGTCTATACACACTATCTGGTTTAAGTAATGCAAAATTAATAAGATTTAAAAAAAGTAATTAAAATTCAGATTCTATTTTGTTTTTTCTATTTAGACTGTGTTACTTTCAGTTTATGCTAAAGTGCATTATCAAAGATTCTTCTACTCTCTCATGCACCCAGCAGCATTATCTCAGAATTTAGATCTGGAGAATCCCAAAACAACATTTTAAAATCTAACTACTTTCTGTCCATGCAAATTTGTTATTTACAATATCTTACATCAGGTTCTAAATGTAAAATTAAGCAAAGAGAAATAGTACTGGATTAGAATAAACTTGAACTCTTAGTACTTCCGTAAGTTTAATTTCTTTTTATATACTAAAAACATGCTAATTTCAATTACTAATAAATTCAAACATTTTAGAAAAACAAATCACTTTATGTATACTTACATTGTCACAATGTCAATTTTCATCACGACAAACGCATTATAAGAAATAGAAGAGAACTATGAATGAGAAACAGATATTGGAAAGACACATGAAAAGCAAAAGAGTGAATTTGAAAGATTACATTTATGCAAAATTATAATATGATAGAAAGTAAGATAAGACCATAAGACAGAAATGTATGAACCTTTTTAAACCCTTTTACCTGTATGTTATTAGTGGATGAAATGGAATAAACTGTGCTGGTCCAAATTCTACAGAGCATCCAGAAGCAATTAAGGTCAGCAATTCCCCCATACATGTCAATAAAATCAAACATCCACGTTTTAACATGCAAGCCAAGAAAAGGCTATCAGGAGTCCAACTCATATCGCCAACCCAGTAAGATCTAAATTGGGCAGGTAAAAAATATTTTTTCTCTGTCAAATTTCGGCATCAGAGTGTTAGGATAGTTATAAAATAAACAAACCATAACACAAAACCAAAAGATCCACAACAGCAGCAGAAACAGCATCAATTACTGACCTGATGAACCTGGATGAGGTCATGCTAGTCTTGCTACCACAACCTTTAAGGCTACCCGAAACAGTTACAAAATTCAACGTGTTCAAAAACAAAACCTGAGTTGCCTAGAAAGAAAAAATAAAGACATCACAAATGTTTGTATCAAAATGTCATTATTATCAGAAAAAATCTACTATTAATTCATGCATTATATTTAGGGTACTGGTAACATTATTACATATGAAAATGACATTGCATTTCAATATTTATTACTATTTGAACATTTATTAAATTCTACATCTTGTTCTACACTTGAAAAATAACTAAGGACTATTATATACTTAATATATAATTCAATATTCTTTTTAACATAACTTTTTCTAAAATACTCAATATAAGATCAGTCTTCTTATTCTTTCCAATAATTAACATCTGGAGCTTTGAAGGATTGCATCATGCCAACCTGGTATCTCAAATAAACTGGTCCATATTCCTTGACATCATTAGCATTAAAAAGTACATTAAAATTTGACCTCTGAGTTGTTAATAAGAATGACATTATGAAGTGGGAACTCCAAAACATGTTAGGCTGAGGCTTGACTGAGAATCACCCAGAATCTTTGCAGATACACTGCAGTAACTGGAATTAATTTCTTTTTTATTGCAGTTTAGAAATGACAGAGGATCTTATACCAACTTCTAACTGAACACCATGCAAACAATTATGAGCTACAGCACAAGTTTTTAGCTATGGATATCAATGTGAATATAATTCTATGTCCCCTTATGAGTACTGACAAATCATCTTAAAACTGTGTTTTAAAATCCTTGTTACCACTCCATTCAAACTGAACTCTTAGCTTAAATGATGCAGTGTCATACACACCTTTGGATCAGTTTGATTAACAGCTACTGCAAACAGAAGTCCATCTGTGGCAAATGCACACAGCAGAGCTCCCCTTAACTTTACAGACACACACTGAGGAACCAAATTAGCAAGGGAACAAGTCTGCTGTACCCACTGGATCCGGTATGGCAAAGAACTGAATACCAACAAAAAGACAGCAAGTGGTTACTCCATTTTGCAGAATGAGATTATTCCTATACAATAAAAAACCGTGCAAGACAAAACCATATATAGCATGGACTGTTTAAAAAAAACCACCTCTTTTTCTTCAAATGCCTTACAAATGAAAAACTATTTTGTACTTACACAACGTTAAAAATTATATCTGAGCACTAAGAATTATTTTTATGGGATTTGTAAGTCTAGAACACACAAATATCAGTGACATATAGTTGAGGCACTTGTATTCTAGCCAGGAACAGCTTCCTCAGACCTTGTAACCATCCACCACAGGGATACTCAGAATTTGAACATCAACAGTATGATGAGCTCTGAACAAAAAAGTTGTGGGGGATCTATTACTGAAATGTTCATTGACATGTTGGATTATGCTTCCAGCAACCTGATCTAGTGGAAGGTGTTCCTGCCCACAGCAGGGAGGTTGGGTTATGTGAATTTTACAGGTCCTTTTCAATCCAAACTATTCTGTGAACCTAAAAAGATTCAAAACATGACAGAAAACACAAGAAATATTCTGCCTTGAAGCATGCCATCTAACTGACGGGAAAATAAACCCACATTAATATGAAATAATTAATTAAACAACCACAAGCAATGGAACTAAGCATGGGCTAGCATAA
Source organism: Notiomystis cincta (assembly GCA_013398075.1). Lineage (NCBI taxonomy): Eukaryota > Metazoa > Chordata > Aves > Passeriformes > Notiomystidae > Notiomystis > Notiomystis cincta. Next base: position 51,209 of record VZRX01009988.1, read on the forward strand.
AAAAATATGAGCAAGATGTCTGAGAAATGTGTTTACAATTTCAGGCTGCAATTACTATAGTGTGGACAGATAGGTAGATAGATAGATAGATAGACAGACAGATAGATAGATAGATACATACATATGCATTTCTACACTGGGTATATATTATGCTTTTTTATTTCATTCTTTATATTATCATGCCACTGATAAACTGAAGATAAGGTCTAGGATCATCATTACTAAGTCAGTATTTAAATGACATCATTTAACAAAAGCAGTTGTATCACATCACAAGTAGGGCAAAATTTTAGCAAGTTATTCAAATAACACCTGCAGAGGGCATATCCATTTAAACTCAAAGACAGATGTAACCCATAGATGTGCTCCAGATTATTACTCAACTGCATTTTTAAGTGGTTGTATCAGTAAATTATTTCAGTACTTGGTCTCAACCCAAATAAAGAAATGCATACAAACACTTTTGCATCAAGCAAAAGAAATGAAAAGGGCAACAAAAAACTGGTAAAATACACAAATCTGCATAATAAAGAAGAGGAAGAGATAATCAGGGCGTTCATGGCTGCAGAGCATAAGAAATATAAGAAAATATAAGATACAAAAGCAATATAAGAAAAAACCAAGAAAAGTACATTCAATTATTGTCATATAAAAACTATGACACTAAAACTTGTGCCAACAGCCATGTGTATACATAGCTATCCACACAGAATGACAAATACACCCAGTTTTATCAAGGTGTAAGGTAATAATGAAGTATGGAATATGTAAATAAATGCTGTTCTACTGAACACATTTTACAAGGGACATGTAAGGGACAGGGGAGAATGGCTTTAAAATGATGGAGGGCATCCTATAAACATACATAGGTAAACATAAGCAGGTGCTTATAGCCATAGGCTAATTGGACAGCCATGTAAATGTGTTCAGTTGCATCTCTGAATCCCAGCTCTAAAAAGTAATCAAAATATTCCTGAAGCTGTTTTAACTTCAGGTATCTTTGAACTTACCTAACATTTTTAAAGGTATTTTCATGCCATCGAAGAATCAAAAATGTGAGCACCAAACACTCGCCACAGTAAAATACAAAAGCACATAGACAGCAATCACCTAGTACCTGTGAAAAAAGAGAAAATGATCAGAACAACCCCAAAAAGCTCATCACACACAGATTTCTCTTTAATTATCTATACATTTAGATTAATACCTATTACAATTCAGATTAAATAACACAATATTGTCATTCAGAAATGTAAAGGCTGGCAAGAATGTAAGTGGGCCAGAAAATCTGATCTGATCCAGTATGGCTGTTATTATTGTGTCATTAAATGTGGCATGAACCAAATGAAGCCTATGCAAAATGCCAGAGGAAGACATTGCTTTCAAAATTCACTGTAGCTTCTGCGGCTTTAACTGAATTAAGAAATAAAACGATCGCTTTAGGGTTTATTTTTTACCTCATTTTGTATGAAAGCAGCATGCACTCCAATTTCTTTCTCTTCAGTAGAAGGCAATATGACTGATTCATCAGGTAAAATTTGTGTCCAACGGCCAGGAGGAGAGTTTTTACCAGAGGCTGTATTTTCATGTTCTGTGCTCTCCCACAGAAAGACACATGCTGTAGGAGTAGTCAGCAGTACCTTTCTGCCATCTCCAGATACATACAAGTACAACCTCATTAAACACTCTGGAGAAAAAAAAGACTAAAGATAAACACAACAACCTGATGCAATAGCTTCTGTTCCTGTATCAGACAGAATCAAAAAGAACAGAACTACGACAAGAAATCCAAGCTGCCATGTTAAGTATCTTTAATTTCCAGCTTCATCACTGATAGCAGACCGTGTCAGAGGGATGTTCACACCCCCATGCCTTCTATGAATTATCTTTCCCACAACAGTCAACCATTAGAGATGTTTCCTGAGATTGTCTAAGTGCTCTACTCTGGATTGCTTTTAGCTCTTAAGTGTACTCATGATCTTCCCTGAAATGACAAAATTTCTTGTGCAACACTTAACTTTAGAAGCTGGTATCAGTGATGCTATCCAATACAGGACAATATTTGATACTTAAATTTGCAAATATGTGCCTTTATTTTATTCTTTCCAGCTAGCATTTGCCACAAAAGCCCAATTAGAGAATAAGCTTCAAATTATCCACACACTTTTGACAGCAAATGTACTTCTGCTCTAAAGTATTGATAACCTAGTCATGAATGGTTTTTTACAGTAAAAAATTAACCATTAAAAAATACACTTACATTATTTGAAAATTAATTATTTACAGGAAATTACTAAATGAAAAACCTGTACCACTCAAATGACAAATGACATTTGCCAAAGTTTAGCTAGCTACAAATTATACAAATGCAAACCAATGTGAGAATACAGTTTCTTACTCATGTAATAACTTTTAAAGAAAGGAAAACAACTTTCCATTTTTTCACAGGATTAAGTGAAAAAAACCTACCTTGTGCTGCTGCTACTACTTTCTTGGACTCTTCAATTGCTGGTACAATTTTCAAGCAGTCCTGATCTTTATTCCAGAGAAACAGCTCTCCTGTTGTAAGCATTCCTGCCAGCCAAGCAGCTGTGTGCATTGGGGGAGAGAAGTTTTGAAGGATATTATTGTGGAGTACTTAAAATTACTCCTCTTCCATCTTAGCCACAGTTTTAAGTGAACTAGCAAATCCTTTAGATATCTGCCTTTCCAGACTGTTACAAATACAAATAAAACAACCTGAGCTTATAATACATAAGATATTATACTTAACCATTTCCTGATGTTGTTAAGACAACAACATTTTTCAACAATGACTGCAGTGAAGGGATTTTCTTCTTTGTCTTCCCTGATGCCAGGTTAATTTCATTTATATGTTTACCATCTAGAAGAAAAACAGCCTCTTTTTCCTGTTGAAAGATTAAAAGAGCATTTAATTTTTCAAAATGCTATTTTCTACACAAGCCTGCAGAATAATGCAGAGATAAAAAATGTTAGGGGAAAAATAATTTAAAAAAAAAACAATAAGGCAGCAATTGACAAACTAACTTTATTCTTTGGCATATATGCTTTACAGTACATCATATCTAGCATGGACTTTCAGTGATGATGAATTTGATTCACAGGTTTCAAACTAACAAACTGATTTCACAGTCATTATTTAGAAGTTATTCAAAGTACCTCTGCTAAACTACCTGCTAAAAATGACAAAAACTGGACTCTAGCAATCTTGTCTTGTGGTGCTTAATTTAGTGAGATAATTGCCAGTGACTTCAAGAGAAAAAAAATCAGCTTTAAATTGCTACTTACTTAAATTCAAGTCATAGAAGAAAAAAATTTAGTGTGATTTTATCAAAGAAGTCTAAGAAAGTATGTCTTTCAAGAGATACAGGATGAAATTGGGAAAAAAGAATTGTTCACATTTCCCACAATGTACTGTAAAAAAAGTTATGAAAAACTAGAACCATCCAAACAACAATCTCATCTAACGTGTGGGTCTTTGTGGGAGGGAAAAAAAAAGGCTCTGCAATGTTTCTCTGAGAAATTTTGAATCTCCAGCCTCGTATCAATTAGATAAAAGTAATTTACTTTGATAACTCTTAAAGTCACTCAAAACATTTCCTGAGTTTAGTTTTTTTTACACTCTCCTAAAGCAAATGGAAATGCAAAGTATTATACAATTAAAACACAAAGAGTTCATTACTTACCTGTCCAACCCATGATATTCGAGGCCATGGTTTTCTTTGCTTGATACACGTAGAGATGAGCACATCTAGCTTAATCTCCATTACTACTGTACCTCTAGGTAGCCATTATACAGAAAAGCAAATTGTGGCTTTTTCACACATTTACAAAGAAACTGAAGAAAGAAAAAAAAAATAGACCAGAAGCTTTTGTAATTTGGCTTCAGACGCAGTCTTGACTATCTCTAGCAGCTTCTTGCTAAATACAGAGAGAACTGATGCTTACCCGTACTTCCAAACTGTATTTTCGTGCGGGCAGCTCACGGGCGATACACTGCTCAGCCGTGAGGGTTATCACTCGCTTGCTCAGGAACTGAGAGAGAGAAGCCGCAAGTACCTTGCTAAGAACTCCCAAAATGCACCAGACGAGTAAAACGCCCCGCAGCCTCCTGCGGCGGGAGATCGGGGACTCGGGGCGCGGGCCTGGCGCGGGGCCAGCCCCTCAGCCCGGCGCGGGGACCGAG
>VZRX01009989.1:0-22941 GCA_013398075.1 Notiomystis cincta
AATTCTATCCCAGTCAAAACCAGAGCAATATCTAAGCTTGGAAAGCAAAAGGGTAGAAGTGCAATTGGCACCTTTTCATAGCAGCATCTTGAAGATTTGAGGCTGGTGCGTGAGAATCCAGGCTTTGGTTCCTGTCTCCCCTCGATGTGAGAAGAGATATCCCTGCTGCTCTCCTGGCATCTCTTGGGGTCTTGTGCTGCCCTGAGGCAAAGGAATATTGCTGAGTGTTGATACTTCCATTATTCCCTTCTTGCTTCCAAGTCTCTTTGATCATTGGATCCACATGGTTGATTGCAAGTGGAATTAATATCACTTTAAGCCTCCAGGCTCGTTCAATTTAGCATGTCTCGTCCTTCATATGTATTCAATCTTAAAGCCTCCTATTGAACTGAAAACAAACACAGTGCATTTGTCTGCTTAATGCATTTTACAAGCATCTAAGATTCTCTGCTGCTGTGTCCCAGATAACATACATTAAAAAAAACCTAGGAGAAGGCTAGCTTCACTTGTATGTGGCTTTGTGTGGCACAGCAGCAAAGCAGCCACTTGCTGAAGCGGACCAGTAGTTTTTAAGCTGAAACTATTATTGTGACTAGAGCAGCAGAAGTCTCTGCAGCTTTACCCATTCAGGCTCAGCATGGATCTGTTTTATCCTGTTTCTGCTTGATGTGGTTTTACATTAAGCTTGGGTTTCAAATTCAGAGAAAAGCCAATACTGGAAGGAAAAACTTGCTGTGATTAGGGATGGCAATGGTAACTGAAATGTTTGCCAACTTCCGGAAACTGGCCTAAGTTTTAGACTTGCAAGAAACTATTTCAAATTAGGCAATTGTGTTCTTTATTCAAGTTTTGTTCTAAGGATTTCCAATTGTGGTATCAAAAACCTATAAAAGTTGGTTTACTTGATATTTTCTTCCAGGTGTCTCTTCCTGCATAGCACCAATAAATCCAAATAATATCTGTCTTTTCTAGCACAGGAGCAACAGCCTCCTTGTAATAAGTGGTTAATAATTGCTTTGGATGTCTCACAGACTTAGATAACTGTGCTGGGAAAAGTTATTCTTGTCTGTTAAACCAACAAACCAATTCTTATTTGGAATTCTGCTGCATCCTATTATTTGTTCTTGCTGTTATTCCCCATCAGAAACTTAGAAATAGAAAATAGGGCAGTAGCTAGTCTTTTTGGTAACTGTCCTGAGTGGATTTGTCCATTTCTTTTCCCTCTGACTTCTCAAAAGAGAATTTTTTTTCCTATGTGTTCATGAATTTGTGTGTGTTAAAAATACTGATGCTTTTCTGAACATACTCTGTAACATCACCTTGAGAATCCTAGGAAAGCTGTTCTCTGTCACCTGTGGGGTCAGTCTTTCAGATGATTGCTGTAGAACCACACGTAAGAAACAATGCTGGGAATCAAGTTCAGAAACCTGGAAGTTTGGATTCCCACACCTCACTTCAAATTACTAGATTTTGTGTAGAATTTGCCTGGGTTATTCTGTTTAAAAGTTATCTATTTATGCAATACAGAGATGCTTTGAAATATCTCCACTGTTTGAAAGCAGGACCATCTATTTGATCTAAAGTAGAAAACGCTCACTACCTGCCTCTGGTTTCAGATAACCGAGTCATTCCAAATATGAGGCTGTTGCCTCAGAGGCAGAAATCGTCCATTGTCCTGTCCCTCACCAGGCAGATTCCTGGAGGCTGGTTTTTCCTGTCAGATAAGGAATAGAATAAATACTACAGGGTCATGGTGATTGCAGATCTCACAGAACTGTAGTCCTTTAGTTCAAGATTAATGGATTTACACTGAGCTGCCAAAACCTTTACAGAAAGATGTGCTACCAGACCCCTTGCTGGTGTAAGCTGGCTCACTTCTGTGGCCCTATGAAAACAGGCTGATTTAAACCAACTTAAATCCTAGGTCCATACCTTAAAACATTCCTTTCCCTTATGAAAACATAATAGTAATCTTAAAAGCTCAGAGGTTGGACTCCATGATCTTGGAGGTCTTTTCAAACCTTAATAATTCTGTGCTGTTGGAGAAGGGATCCGTGGCCACTGGAAAAAGTAGTGAAGTGGTTGTGCTTACAGGAAAAGTAGGAACAGTATTTGAGGAATAGGGGAAATCTTCCTGTGTTGTGACCTGTAATGTTACATAGCAGGAATTCCCCTACAGGCCTCTAACTTGCTATGCAGACAGGTCTTTGTGCTTTTCCTGCCACCTTAGCTGCCTGTGCTAGGGATCCTAGATGTACTTCCTGAGGGTTTAGAATTTACTGATTCTTACCAAGCAGTGCTATGGTGATTTGGAATTGTTTAGTGATACATTTAATTAGTCTATATATTCTTAAAGACTTATTTTTTTTTTAAATTATCTTATATGTATTCATCTGACTTCACAGCTAGATTCCTCAGAAATTATACCTGATGTTAAAAAATCCCCCACCTCCTTCTGATGCCTTTAAATGTAACTTAGTCCTCTATTTTTTTTTCTTTGAAACAACTTAGTGTTTAAGTATTTTATTTCTCTTAATTAGGGTTTGTACTCAAACGTTTTTCAACAATAAGTTATTTTGCAGGCAGTTTTGGGGGCATCTTTTAAATCTCAAGCCTGTACATTCTGTGATCAGCAGACTTGGATATGTATCACGAGGTGCAAGTATTCCAGGAATTTCCTCAGCAAGACCAATGAACTTTTTGTTTGTGTACCTTTGCAGTTTTCAGTGAAATTATTTCTGCTCCCTGTTTACAGGCTCTGGATATAAATTGTCTATATAATTGTCTTTTATTGAAAAAACACTGTTTTTATTATCTCCATAAGAGACTAAAATTTCCTTCTGTAACAGGCCAAACCACCATTTGCTAGAATTTTGTCCATGCTGTATCCGAGGGTCCACTGGGAAAAGCAATTTTCTATCCTTCTCTCTTACTTTCTCAGTACACTGAGATATTTTTTGTCTAAAGGGGTATCTTATTTGGTGTGCAGAGCTTCCATTTTAATTTGACACTTTGACAATTTCATGGGGTAACCTTCTGGTTGTTCTGGTATAAAATGATACAGGTTTTATTGATATTTTCTCAATCCCCCTCTCCAAGATTTATAAAATTCTTTGATATTTTTGATCTCATTGATACTAAACATTCTGTCCACTTCTTTTATTTTCAGATTAATTAAGGGCCTCTTGTTCACAGACACCTAGAACTGAGGCATACTGCTGCATTTTAAATTGACGAGTCCCTGAGGAATATCTGGTTTGGAGCTTCTCTGCAGAGTTTAAAAATTTACCCAGTTCTAAACTGGCTTTCAGAGCCTGTAGAGCTCTGTTTGGAGCACACAGAAGTCTCCTGGCAAATGCTTGTAAATGAAGAGCTTGCCTTGGACCTGGTTCCCTTTTCAGGTCTCACTGGAGGCACTGGCAGTTTTTCTACTGACTTCAGCAAAATTGAAGCGAGACAATATTACTCTGCCTATTGCTTACCTCTGCTGTACTGCTCATGGAATAAAATGCATGGCCAGGAGCAAAACACAGAAACTGGCCAGCTTCTGCCCTTTGTCCTCATGGCTAAAATTGGTTGTCAGGATAAATTCACCAGAAAGAGGTCAAATTTTAATGAAAGACTTTAATATGTCCATCTACTAAGAAGGATAACTATTTCAGTGTTGAAGTGGGACCTAATTTAAGGGAAGTTAGAGGGATGATTTTCTTAATCTGTCATTAAAGAAGAAATCTCTGAAGGGAACTACTTGCAGAAGGAACTGGAAAAAAAGGATGGCAAAAATGCAATCAATTTTTGCATATGCAAGTAGTATACCACAGAGGTAATGTGAAGCATCAGCAGTATTTGAAGAACTAGCTTTTTCCATATGTGTTTTTTAAAAAAATCTTCTTTAATGTTTTATCTTAAAAAAAAAAAGAAGAATGCATTTCTCTGTTTCTAATATCAATGTTGCACATTTTTATTCACATCTGTGTAAACACTTGGATAATTGGCGTCTTTCTGACCTGCTCGCTTCAGTATTGGCATGCAGAGCAGTTGTTGGGATCTCATATAAAGGAGAATGGCCCTAAACTGGCAAGTAGACTGAATGAGGCACTTGGGTGGGGAGAAATGTAAAACACAAACGACAAAGCTTGAGAAATGGGGAGGAGGGAGTTGTGGAGAATGACTCTTCAGCAATCAGCTTTGTGGATGAAAGAAGTTTGTATGAACCGCCCTTACTCTTGGATCATTTGTTTGTTCTTATACTGGAGAGAGGAGGGAAAATTAAAAAAAAAGTCCTAAAGTTTCTTTAGTTAAAACTGTGGAATTAAAAAATTGAGCCAGCATGACTCTGAGCCATACTGCCAGGATATCTGAATATTGCTTGGTCTGTGGCAGCCTTCATTATATTTTCTTTTCTTATTTTCTCTCTGTGAAACCTGTGTGACTGTAATCCTCCTTCTCCTTGGCAAATTTTTGTGTCCTCTGAGTTGTCTCTTTCAGCTCCTGTTGATTTCTTTTTCTTTCTTAGTGTCTTCTTTTCTTTGCCTTTAATCTCAATTATTCCTTTCCTTCCCTGATCTCTCCTTTCTGGGGATCATCTCTGCCTGCAGTGTACTCACCTCCTACCTTTCACTGCCTGTGAGGAGAACTGGGCCAGTTACTTGTTAGACAAGTTGATGTGGCTTAGGGGATCAAGTCTCTGTAGAACATCTTCACAAAACCATCACAGTGCTATGTATGGCTGAATTGGGGTCTTTTAGAAAAGGATAGGAAAACATGGTGGACTTGATGGAAAGATTCCATTATTCCTACCAATTTTTCCCTCATTTACTGATTGAGTAAATGTTGGTATGCTCATTGAATAGATACGGTGTGTTAAGAGGGGCTAAGGACTGGATGGGGTCCAAATTTCATGAGAAGAGCCATCCAAATGAAGCTCCAAGCAGAAGAAGGAAAACAGGCCCTTGTCTCCCAGCTGGAAACAGGGTAGGCAGGACAGACCTGGATTACAAACTATCCAAGCATTCTGTTCATACAAGCCCCATGGAAATGTGAAGAGGCTCCATACCATTGATTCACATTTGAATCTTCTTTTATTATGCACTTTGAAGCTGTTAGCTTCAAAGAACACACATTGTGTTCTTTTGTAGAACATAGCTGAAGAAATGTGACCTAAGTAACTTACTGTAATTCTCTACTTTACAAATCTGGTAAAACGTGTATAAAAGAACTTTTATGTGCAGTGTGGTGTTTGAATGTAACAAGGCACTTTATGTTTGAAAATGGAAATGTCTTTAAAGGCATTAATATCTCTGTCTGCATGTCCCACTCTCTGCAGTATCAAATGAAAGCTGTGTTCACTTGTTATCAGAAATGGACATTTGGTTGAGATTTGCAAATTTATGCTTAATAAGATTAAACCAGATTCCTTCTGTCTCACCGCTTCTCACTAAGCTCTGCAGTGCTAATGATTTATATATTGATATTGTTGTCATTTTCATAGGCCAGTTTTTTCACCTTATAGCAGTTGTTTCTTTTCAGATTTATAGTGTTCTCTACAGAGTAAGAGTTGTCTTGCTGGCTCATATCCAGCATGTGAAAGTCCTATGTTGTAGTTCAAATTTAACATCAATTGTTAGATAAATCACAGAGTCATGGGCTTGGAAGGGACTTTAGAAGGCCATCCAGTTTTCTCCCGTATTCCAAGGCTTAATCAACTGTACATGTCAGTCCTGACAGACATTTGTATGATTTCCAGCACTGAAGACTCCACAGACTCCTGGAGCAATCTCTTCCAGGAGTTCTTCAATTATTAATTATTAAACTTTTTCCCTTGTCTGAATTGTCCATGGTGCAATTAAAAGCTTATGACTTCACATCTTATTTGCCATGTACACTGAGAATAAATTTGTCTTCATTTTCTTTGTAGCAAGCTTTTACTTGTTTGAAAATAATTGCCACCATAACTTCACCTAGTGAGGCCCTTATGGGGAATTGTTCAGTTTAAGAATTTGTAAAAATGCTACCAATTTTTGTTTAAATTTTCCCAAAGGGTCAGATGGTTTAGGCTTGAAATGCAGCAGGTAGCACTGGATGTGAAACCTTACTACCTGTGAGAAGAGCAGACAAATGGCTTCAGTGTTAGGAGTTGGTCTTGTTTGGTTACATCCTTGCTAAAATCTGGACAGTAAGGTAGAAAAGAGGTCCCCAGCTGGAAGGATGTGTGTAGGGGTTCCCATTTCATCACCTGAAGAGTGCTTAAATTTCTTGATCTCTGTTACAGCTCTATTGGAATTACACTCTTAAAGGTTTCATTTCCATCTATCTGTGAATACAAATGGCAGGAAGGTCACAGGAAGATATCCTGTGTCAGGTGGGAAATGTGGGTGGTTGCGGACCAACCATTCTCTCTGACAAAGATTTCATTATCCTGAAGTTTTGAGAACTGTCACCCTGTAGAAAAAATCAGAAACTAGCATTGTATAGCCCCATCTCTTACCCAAATTATAGCTTATTGTGCAAGGTGGTGTTTCTCTTTGTTTTACAGTGCCAAATACATTGTTAAGTATCGATGTATACCCAGTGATTGTTGGAGTCTGCTGGTTTGCATGCATGAGAAAAACTTCTGTTTCCAGAAAAAATGAACTTTCAGGAGAGCTTAGGGTCTGGATTTTCTGCTGACAGTTAATGGGACTTCATAGACTAGAATGCAGCTCAGAATTTGGCCTTGTGCAGAGTAGCTCAGCATGGAGGACCAGTGGCTCTTTCAAATGAAGAACTAATTCCTTTAGTATTAAGTATTTGCAATATAATTTGAAAGTGGTGTTTATCCATGGCCCTGTCTATCTCTGGCTGAAGTCAATGGGTTTCTTTCCAGCATTACCCCAGGGTTCACACACCTCAGCCAGTAGAGTACATGTGTTCATTTTCCCAAATGGTTTAGAACTTGGCAGATTTGGGTCTGTCTTTGTTTTTTTGAGTTCTGGATAGATTTGAAACTAAAGCATAAAGCAAAATTTAGAGGCTAAGAATTCTGTGGTTTATGAACCACTAATCTTCCATGACTCACCTTTCATGCAATTTTATGGCCCTACTGGCTTGGAAAGAGGCAACAGCAGTTGGCCACCTGCAGCATCAGCATCAAGGAAAGTTAAAGTGGTAATTCTTTGAAATGTGGAACCTAAATAAAACCCCAAACCAACAGAAATTTCACTGCAATATGCTGATTTAGCATAACCTACCACCACCACTAAGACATTGCAACATAGGACTTTTACAGAAAAACTTCTTGTTTAAATCAAAGGGTAGACAGACCTCTCAAAATTTGTCCCATGCTAATGTGCACGAGAAGAAAACTTCTTAGCTCTGATAGAAACCTTGCTAAACCTGCACTCAGCTAAAAGGAAGTACCATACCAAATAAACAGAAAATAAGAGTTTTCTTTCTTTTTAGAAGTCAAATTCTTTTTATTCAGTCCTTGGTTCTTTAACATCTTGTTTTCACATTTTCTTTTACTGTTTCCCAGCTCTACAATCCTAGACTAAATAACTGAAGCACTGAATCATTCTTCTTCCTCAATACTGAGAGAGTCAGTATATATAAATTACTTTTAAGGGGCTCAAATGAAAGGTATTGTTTAAATGGTAGCAAAGCAGTATGGTTGTGCTTGTGCATATTGAGTATTAAGGTCTGAAGGCAGAGCTGTAGTTGCAAATTTGTCCTGTGTACTTGAAATTTCATGCTATTATCAGCTTATACTGACAAGCTTCACATCCACTGGCACTGGAAATGATTTTAAAATTGCAAGTTGCATTTCAAGATGGTTTCAAGAGCCCCTCTTCCAAATGTTTCCCCCAAGTCCTCTTAAATACATTCTCATCTGGAGTTCAGATGCTCAGGTATTCTGTGGTGCTCAGTCACTAGTGATACGTAGAGGTGAGTTGTGAAGAAACTGCAAATTCCACCTGCTGAGAGATGACCTGAAACAAATACCTTCCTAGTGGTTTCTTGCTGTTTGCATCAGTGTATGTCCTGAAAGGCAGCACAGTGCTGGGAAAATTGTTTTCCTTCTGCAGAAACAGGTTCCTAGTCTAGGTCCTGCTGTTCAGTGATCAAGGTCATACCCACACCCCGAAGTGTCCCTGAATTTTGGATGGTCTTTGTCACACGTGTGTTTCCATCATAAACACCAACTTGTAGCAGTTATTCTGTACTTGTCAAGCACGAGATAAACAACACAAATTAAACACAAAGGTTTATTGGTAGGGTAATGCCTGGTGCAGTCTCTCTTCAGATACTCTATGTGCATGTTCTGCATATCCTGAAAATCCTTCTTTAAGGACTATGAAAAGCTTTACTAGAAGTTTGATCCTTTATGAGACCAGCTGTCAGTGATTGAGATTGTTAGTCCAAACCTTCTCTTGGATTTTGGTATACATTGAGTACTAGAAATGATGCTTTATAGGAAAACCAGTAGAATGTTATTGGCAGTGACCTGCTGCTTAGTACACTGAAAACCTTTCTGTAGATCTTACCTTTTTCCTTTTTTATTTTTTCCTCTTTTTGAATGTTGCTTATAAACTAGAATTGTGGAAGGTTTTGAAGTCAGATTGAATTACTCTTCCCAGTGTGCTTCTGTAGGAAGCCCCTTTGGGATCGGCAAGAACAAGCCCAACTTGCATCCCGTTCGCCATCTGCGTTTCCCTCTGGCTTCAATTTGCTGCTATAAAACAATTCTTAGCTATGGATGCTGTACTGAACCTGTCCAGTGCATGTCACATTTAGTTACTCATATTTCTTCTAAGATAACGACTGCAAAGAAGCTGTTTCTTGTAGGCTCTCTTGATTTACTGCTTCTTAATCTGATGTTTCAAATTAAACCTGAGTCTTCAAATGTCATTGCATTCTTTTTAGACATGTTCAGCTGCTTTGTAATGGGTGTGTTCTTTCCTGCAGTTTAATGCTCAGTGGTTATGGAATAATTGAATAATGTAGCATGTCTGTTTATAATCAAGATGATTCTATGTTATCAAAGGTACAAATTTATTTCTCACTTTTCTTTATATTTCTGTACCCTTCCTTGTTCCTGAAATACCCTTTGAAGCTACTTTAATTTATCAATAAACCTTTAAGGTGTAATTGTTCAAGGGCAAACATCAAGGCTCATGTTAGACACTCCATTGCAGCCACATGAACTATTGAGAGTAAGGGAAGTTAGTAATTTGTAAAGATCCAGTGGACCTGGTATCTTTATTTAATACCCTAAATAGGACTGATAAATTGGGGAAAATTAGAAAGTGTTTGCAACTGTTTGTAATTGGAAGAAAGTCATCATTGCTAATGAATTTTTTCTAGGCAGCACAGACACGTATGGAGGATGTGATTTTCCTCTAAAAGAACATGAGTGGGTTTTCATTTGTTTGTTTTCTTATAGGATTTATATAAATAAAGATTTTGACTCCCATCTTTGTCCTTTAATAAAACTGGCTCTAAATAAATATAGGTCTCTTAGCATCATCTTGAGATATTCTTTTGCATAAGATCAGGATGAAATTCCTCACCCATCTATGTCATTGTACCATGGAAACCATTTCAGTTTAAAGTCCATGCTGCATTAGTTATGCAAATATAATAAAGGCAAGAAGTTTATTGATTAGACAGATTATCTCTCTCCACTAAAAATAATTAAGTTCTGTGTCACACAAGCTGTATCAAATCTTTTAGTCTCTTTTAGAGGCTTATCATCTGAATATTAGTTATGAAGTTTGTTCTGAGTCACACCAGATTAGCCACTTCTACCTACAGATTCTTCCTACAGTAGCCACTGTTGGGATTTGCATATTTAACAAAAACTAATCAATTGGGTATCACATTAGCTTTGCACAAGTGCAAGGATACACAAGACATGCAATAAAGGAAATCTGCCACAGAACACCTCTTATCTCTAACACTGTAGGCCAAAATCCTAGAAGATATCATAAATTGCTACATTTTAAAAATGGCATAACTTCATTTCAGAAAGCTCCTTTTATATTTCATAGCTCAAACCCTATCAGAAACTCACATGCAGCTACATGAGAGCTTGACAATATTTCAGTATTTGAAGCATTCTGGAAAACATTGTTTCAGAATGGAACATAGGGGCTGCAATAGTATTTTGTTAAAATGAGACCTGGAACAGTTCAAACAGTTTTTTCCTTTTTCTGTGTATGGGCAGGATTTATGCTAATACAAAGCCTTATGGCTGATGTGCTGAATGTGAAATTCAAGGCATTGAAATTATGGGATTTGAAGAACTTACTTGCTTTTGGGAAAATCTGTGATGTGATTGTCACAAATCAAGTTGTGACTTAGTTTGGAGTTTTTTGCTGTCACTTTACTGAGTGTATGCAGTAGCACAAATTGCCAGTTGCTCTGCAATTCCCATTTTGTGTGGGTCAGTTATGCAAAAGCATATTGTGGGAACATATTCAAGGATTTTATACCTATTTGCCAAAACTTTAGCTTGCAAAACTTTTGGATCATGGAGCTGTGCATGAAGATTTGGCATCTGTTGCTGTTGCTACTGCGATGTCTAATAGTGGCTATCAAATTTTCCTGGGAAAAGGATAGGACATTTAGGAGTCTGGGTTGAAAATTCCTAATTTTTTTTTTTTTTTTTTTTTTTTTTTTACAAACTGACTTTTCTAGAAACCAGGTTTGTAGAGAGCAAGAAACATATTGGTAAGACAAGAGAGGAAGAAACCTCAGTCAGGTCAGGACTGATAGGAAATCTCGCTTGCTTCTGTAGTGTCAGGACACATTCAGATTCTGCTTGACCACAGCACTTAGAAAGACCTGCAAATAGCAGAGCACAGGCACAATATCTGAACATCTCAAAAAGCATAATTTGTGGACAGTATCCTATTATCCCCTCAAAAAAGAAAAATATTTATTTCACTCATACTAATATTGTTGCCAGTTCAAATTAGTCCTACTTGCAGCACCATAATCTTGTTCCTATTCCTTTGGCAGAGCCCAATACCTGTTACAGTTCCTGTGTCTGAAGGAGAAGCTGCCCAGAACAGCATGGCCATGGTTGGTGGCATTCCAAGTCCCTTGTTTCTTGCTCCAGCTTCCAGCTTCTTCCCCTCTGCTAAAAAGACACACAAATTTATCACCTTTGCTGATCCTTTATGGTTTATTGTTCTTCCTACATGCTTTTTCTTGAGTATCAGTAGCTGACAGAAGGCAGGATACTTCCTTGTGTGGTCTTGTTGGGCAAGACTGAAAAGATAGTCACAAGTCATATGGCTGCAAAAATTCATGTCTGCAGTTCAGGGGAGAACGTGTTAAGTTATGGATTTGTGCAGAATGTGGTAACCACATGTTAGTCCTTGTGCATGTTAGGACTGTGGTAAAAAAAAAAAGCTTTAAGAAGGGAAATAAAGTGTGTGAGAAGTGGAAACTAAAGCAGGTTTAGAATAGGGAAAAAACCCTTCATTTAAATACTGAAGATTTTGAAGCATGATGGATAACATTTAGTCCCTGGCAAAAGTCTGAGTTCAGTGATCTGTGTAAAGGAATAAACTGTACCCAGTGTTTTAAAATATGTGCTTTTAAAAAAACACACCCCAACTGATTTATAAAAAAAAAGAAAGGTATAATGAAATCCAGCTTCCTGTAGGTTTATGGTAATTTTGTGCCTTTTGCTAGTTGTTCTATTTATGTGGTCCTTTACTGTAGCCTGGCTCCCACCCTCTAATATAGTTATCCTCCCAGCACTTCTTTGTGGTAAGGAAGTACAATAATCCCCACTTTACAAATGGGGAGCCATGGCAAAAGAGAGGCTTAGTGACTCGCCTGAGGTCATGCAGGCAGCCCATTATGGAGCAGGGAATTCAAGCAGGACTCCCAAACAGCAGACAAATGCTCCAAGCCCAGGGCTGTCTGTCCTTTAGCTCGTATTTTTAAAGCACTCAAAAGGTTGCATCCAGATTTCAGAGATGGTTCAGGGGTTATTGAATCCAGTCTGACTGAAATAACAGAATAGCTGGACCAAGTGAAAATGTGCTGCTTAGTGTAGAGTTGCAATATCAGTAAGTCAAATAAAGGTTTTTCTGCTGGCAGCTCTGGTTTCCTCTCACTTGCCTGAGCTTGCTCTCTCATACACACACACACATGCACTCTCTGCAACTCATTTTTCTCCTGCCTCGGAGGAAGGACTTGGTGAAAGGAAATTGGTTTAATTAAATGGTTATGTAGGAGGCTGGTGGTAAGTATTTACTTTTATAAAATAAGTGGAGGAGAAAAAAACCTATGAGGTGGATTTCTTAGTGTTTGCTTTTTTGGGTTTATTTTTGGGAGCAGAGTATTGAGTGACAGAGATTTGTTCCCAATAGAAAATGCTTGAAACACATTAGTCTGCTTTGGTATTAGAAAGATTAGAGGGCACACAGTGAGAATTTGTAAGGATTTATGTGCTTTCTAGAGAGGATTAAGAATAAAAAAAAAATTTTTAAATATCCAGATTAGAAATGCTGTCTAACCACATCACTACTCTACAGGCCAACATTTGCATGGTGGTTTTCTTTTATGTTTAATACCAAAATGTTTGCATTGCAATTTCAGTTACAGTTGGTTTTGTTTAAAGACCATAGTTGAAGTGTACACAGCATGTGAGATGAAATGTTAGGAGTTCATGTAGCATCCTTGAAATCTTATTCAGCAGAAATACCTAAGAAAATATTTTAGAGATATTCTCATTCTATAGAGTTGTTTAAATAAAAGAAAAAAAAACAATCAGGGACATTTCATAGCTTTTAAGTGTGTGTTTTCTTCCTGTCTATCAAATAAGCTTGAACAAGATTTGTTTTCTGGAGCATTATTTCTTTAAAATATTTGGACATGGTACTTCCCTAGTAACACCAGACTCCACAACATGGAATTAGTTATTTGTTTAGGAACAGAATTGTTAAACATCCTCTAAGCTGTAAAAGGATACTTCCTAATTATTTACTAGAAGCATCCATAGTTAATTAAAGTCAGACTGCTAAATGTGGATGATTAGAGACTTATGTTGCTGGAAAACTGCTTGTGCTGATTTGAGCTAATATTTAATTTGTAAATTCAATCCTTTTTAGACACTTTATTTAGAAAAAGCATAAATCTTTGCAAGATGTTCTTATGAAAAGGCTAGCTATTTCTTTATGCTTTACAGTCTCACTATATTACACATCGATTTGTCGATAGTTTTTGGTACCTTACCAACATGCAATAGAAATGTAACCTGACCAGTAGCAGTGGCTTAATTGTTCAGGATTTCTTTTTCTTTCTTTCTGTCTACTTCCTTCTACACTGTTTATGTCTTTCTTCTTTCTTTCTTTTTTAATTTCATTTTGTGTAGAGCTTGGAGTTGGACTTTAGCCACAGGACTGTTTGTCCAACGCATACCTGAGCGCAGTGATGCTTGCAGGATGAGTGAATGTTGGATATAGTGTATTTTCCAGCCGTGTGCCAGCAGCTGTTTCAGGTGCTTGGTGAATTTGGTCTTGCACCATACCCAGATTTCTGTGAGTTTCCATGTCTCAGTCCCCCTGTGACAGTGGCAGCAATGCACTGTACCTCAGTACAGAGACTTGAGCATTTTGTCCCTACAGAAGTCCTGGGAGCATCTGCAGTACATATAGTTTTCTCTCTTGCTGTTTTCAGCCATTGCAAAAGAGAGCACTGACCAAAGTGAAGTGCTCTTTGCATGAGTGAACATCATTTGAATTGGATTCCTGGATGTTGGCTGTTTGGTTTAGTTTTGTTTTCAATTTTACTGCCCTTACAACATTATTTTTAAAACAACATTTAGGTGGCATATGCTTTCTCTGATGTTGTTTTGGTCTCGTAAACACTCTGCAAAGTCAATACAGATGTGTGGGGAAGGAGATGTTTTGTTACAGGCCTCTTAGGATTTGTATTGCAGCTTCACTGCAATTTAGTTTGTATTGCATTATAGTGCCTCCTGACAAGAGATTTTTGTACCATCTGCATTATGCCTGGCACGTTATTGTCACTTCTAGTGATCTGAAAATTTTATTGCAGGCAGACTGATTTGTTAGTTAGGAGTTTCAAAGCTAGAGAGACATTGCAGATACTGGCATTTATAATCTGTGGAAAGGTGTATCTTAGCAGAGGAGAAGGACATGTGGGAAGGAGTACTGAAGATTGATTATTTGAAAAGTTTGGTCTTCGTCTGTAAAGAAAAATAAATTTTAGTGATGTGCTGGCAGATATGGACTCAGAATGCAGCACTTCACAGCTGGGTAGTTGATTGAAAGTCTGCTGGGGTAAATTGTGGTTTTAGCTGAGTGGAGAATTGAATTTGGAGTCTTGTCCTTAATGAAAGAAGAATTAATTGAACAAATCATTCTTTCTCTTTTTCAGGGAAATTGTTTATTATTGCAGTGACTATAGCTGTGAGAGACTACCATTGTTTGTCCCTTCAGGTACTAAGTACATTTGTTAGAAGAGAAGCAAGGCTTTGATTTCAGCTTGTGTCTTTGGAAGCAAAATCAGTTTCTTTCTTATTTAAATGACCTTGTGATTTCGTACCATTCTTTAAAGTATAAAGATAATTTTTTTTCCTGTGTGTGTTTTAAAGAGATGCTTTTACTGGGAAGGGAAAATTAGGCCATGCTCTCAAGTGACTGGGTGCCAATACAGACATTCACTGTAAGTTTAACTTGTGGAAATGAAGGCAGAATTTCTCAGTTTGAAGCTTTACATTATGGTTAAGGAAATCATTTTATCCCCTTTTTGTGTTGGCCTCAGCAATTCAAATGCTAGAACCCCTAGAGGATTTTCTTGGGGTTTTGATGTTAATATACAGAAATTCTAACAGAGCACTATGCCAGAAGAAGTCTGAAGTCCACGTCATGTGCATTCTTATGAATGAGGAAGGAGATTCCAGGCATTATTTAAAATCTCTGTGCATAATTTATCTGATATCTTGGAAGGATTTACCTTCTAAACTGTAGTTCCTGACAAGTGCATACTGTGAAGCAGAAAGCTCTGTGGCTCCCACACCTTAGAACAAAACATCCTCTGGAGGTGCCTCTTTCTCTCTGTTGGCTGTGAGGGAGAAAAAACTCTGATGAAACATATAACTTTTAGACTAATATCTTCTGTGAGAAGAGTTGCCCTCTTAAACTATTTTGGATAAATGTAGACAAGGTGTTTCTGTTTGTTCATGGAGCATGTCAGGTATATTCTATGGAAAACTAAAAAAAAGTATCCTTCATACAGTCAAGAATAACATGGCCTTAATTTAATTGATTTTTCTCTTGTTCAAATTGAAGTTTCACTGTTTAGTCAAGTATTGTTAATTGCAACTTTTATCAGAATTAGATGAATACATAGTCCCTCCCAGACTGGTGTGTACTGCAGAGGGTTAAGACTGGAAGTCCAGTATTTTTCATTGGTATAAAATGGTCTATTAGTGAGTCAACCCATTCCTCAGTTTTTTTCTTTTTTAAACTTGTCTATTAAGGGGGCATTTTACAGTGGGGCTTCTAATTTACATAGGCAATTCAAGGAATTAGTACTTGGGTAAACTACTACTTTTTTCCCTGAAAACCATGAAATTTTACTTCTAAAAATACAATAATTTTTGCTTTTCCTTGGGAAGTATTAACTGTTCAGAAGAAGAATTTCTTCTGAAGCAGGTATCTGTAAATAGGTCTCTAAAATACCATTTTTGTAGCATTATGAAATTTGGTTTCCATGTTATTTTACTAGTCTATTTGCTGTAAGAAATATTTGAAGTAAAATAAAGACTTTGAATTTCTGCAAAAGCGTTTGTTCTGTACTACCAGTATTTTGCAGGGAGATATCCAGGTATTTCTTAAGATCTTGAAAGCTTGGTATGAAAAAATCAGATTTTCCACATTCCCACTTGCAACTCAAATCCAGTACGAACAGAGGTCCCTTTATTTCATAAGTACTTGTTTAACACTGGCTCACTTTTGAGACTTACTGATTTTGTTATATTCCAGGCCAGGAAAATCAAAGGCATGGTATGAAAATATCCTCCTGAAATAAGTTATTACCTTTAAATGGAGTTGTAAAGAATGACTTTTTGGTTGAGGCTCTGGCCTGGGACTTGAAAGTTCAAACTGAGTTCACGTGAAGACTGTGACCCTGACCATAACTGTGGGCACAGGCACCATTCCTGGGTCTCAGCTGCCCTCCCAGAAAGTAGCACCTGTCACCTTAGGCTGAAGATCCTGCCATGCATGCAAGTACAGCACACTACAGAACCTCTGCCCCTGGTCTGATTCTTAGCTGGTTCTGTCACAAAGGTAATTAAACATCATAACTTCTACATTACCACTTGTTTCTCTTTTGCAGTCCACAGCATGGGGGATGTGAAACTGGTGACCTCCACTCGAGTCTCCAAAACCTCCCTGACCCTCAGCCCCCCTGTCCCTGCTGAAGCACCAGCATTTACTCTTCCTCCTCGGAATATCCGAGTGCAGCTGGGAGCCGCCGCCAGGTTTGAGGGGAAGGTAAGAAAAGACAGTGGAGGGCTTCTCCACTGGGTTTTGCCCTTTCCTGAAGCTGACCAGGGGGTGAAAGGTAGTGAAGTTGCCTCTGCAATACAGGACCATTACTCAAGAGGAATACAGCAGTGTTTACCCTCCTGGAGAGGCAGGAGCATTATTGGTCTGTTTCTGTGTGGAGAAGAGGGTTGCAAAAAACCTGAGTATTGCAAAGTATAACTCCCTGAGCATGCCAGGAACTGAGGTTATTGTCAGTGAGAAACTGCTTCCAGGGCTGTCTTTAGTCAGCACGCTCCCCAACTGCAATTCTACATCTTCTCCTACTGCACATTCACATCCCAAATATCTGCCCGTCCCTGAAGCTTCATGTGTGACACAAATCTAACCCTACTGTACCATGTCCTTCCTAGCAGTCAAGGTAGGAATCTGCAACAAGTGTTGTGACAGTTCTGTATCTGCACCACCTGCTATGCATGTTCTTAACCTGAGAGAAAAAAAGAGCATTTTCAGAGGAAAGACTGATTTGTTCAGGAAAACTTGTTAACTCAAAGGGTTTAAAAGGCTGTGAAGTGAGGTGTGTATCCCTGGTTCTCCCATTCCCCTCAAGTTTGGGATATTGAATTGTGCTTCCTGGCATCCATATTTCTTTCATGTGTTAATCCTGGTATGTACTCATCCTTGTACTAGCTATCCTCCTTTCTCCTCCCTTAACCCAGCTCTTTTTCCTGGAGCTCTTAGCTCTCCCTCCCAGTCCTTTCAGCTTCCTTTGGTTCCTGTCAAGCTCCAGTTGCACGCTGACAGCTGCACCATCAAACTGACCACACTTTTAATCTTTGAAGGGGTGGGACTCGTCTGACAGGCGCAGGAAACTGCAACTCTACTGTAACAAAAGCAAGGGCTAGAAGGAATTTGGGAAATTCATAACTTCTGAAACTCTAACTTAAACACAGGGCCGGTAGAGGGCATCTGATATTTATCTTATTTGTTTATGTAAGAGCAGGCCAGAACTGGGATTTTTCAACAGGAACTGTGTAGGAAAACAGGTTTTGGAGTATATTCATTTTGAAGTGCTAAAGCAAAACTCAGAAGTAGTTCTTAGATTTGACTTTTTGAAGAAATTCGGCATTTTTTGTAGAAAGCAAATTTCAATGAAAATATTTAAACCAAAGAACAGGGTTTTTACCAAACCTTCAGGATTTTTAAAAAAAATTTGCTTACTTTTCAGTGCTTTTAAGACACCAGTCAGAAACGTTTTGTGTATGACATTGGCCAGTCCCAATGAGCATCTTGCTCTTACTCTTTGTATCTTATTTTCTCTTCCCCTCATTATTTCCCCTTGTTGCAAACACAGTAGGAAAATGGCAGTGTGTTTCTACTTCTCCATGTAACACCTGTGTACAATGCTGTTCTAATTCCAGCTGGTTCTTCCAGGCTCCACTGCAGTAACAGTTCAATGAAATCAAAGTTAAAGCATGTGCTAAGGTTTGGTTTTATAGTTCTCATGTTTCCTAATTAAAAGCTCAAGTGGGATATTTCCAGATTTTATGGTACTCTGCAGAGTTTTTATTATAAAGTCAAATGGAAACACTTGTAAAATATAATGACCTACAAGCTAGAGTGCCATCACTGCTTTCCTTTTTTTTTTTTATATATGGTTTTAAAGTGTTAATTTTTCCAGGGATACCTCTCCCCTTTTAAAGCCGCTTTGAAGACTGGATGGGTTAAGTCTAAGGGGTTTTTTTTAGTAGCTTGGAAAAAATACACAAATTCAATACTAATTAAACTGTCAAGTTTAATTTCCTTGAAGGAACAAAGCTTTGATTGATGTCCTGGGTTAGACTTACTTGATGAAAAATCTAAATATCTCTTCTGGCAGTTCGGTGTATGAGCGTGGCCAAAACCTTTAATTTTCCATCCTTAAAATGGGGGTGACAGCATTAATATTTTGTTTGTGCTCTGCTCTGGTAACGTGGTCAGAGTGAGGGGGAACACAACAGCCCCATTTGAAAGGTTCTGTCGCTGAACAGCTGCAGCAGCCTGCAGAGCTGTTATCATCTGGCTCCATCTTCAGCTGGCTAATACAACCTTGCTTCTTCTGCACTGTAATGTTTCAGAGGTTCAGAAGGACAGTTGACCTGTTTGGAAAAACAGGTTCAGAAGGACACAAGCTTAATAAAAACAATTTATTAAGATTTAGTAATAGAAGCTACTCAACATATTTCGGTTTTTCTATCCTGGAAAATAGGCTACAGATGTTATGATACGTTGTTGCAGTATAAATATTAAACCAGACTCAGGCTAAAGAAAAATAAAAAAGTTTTTTAAATGGCTAGACAGGAGCTTTTCTTCAAAGAGTTTCTTTGCAGTGGGATTGATTTTATCAGAAAGAACAAACATTTTTAGAATCCAAGACGGGATATAAATCTGATATTGTGATGATCCTGTATTCTCATTAAATGAACAAGGAAGAGAGGGCTCCAGAATTAAACTTGTTGGTTTTCTTTCCAGCAGCATTATTAGATAAGTTGTGTGAAATGGCAATTTAAGATCAAAGAGAGTGCAGAAATTGAGCAATAGCCCATAAATGTAGGAAATTTGAGGTGGAAAGAAACTGGCACTTCCTTTAATGGGAATTTTTTAATTTTCCTGTTCCTTCAACTTTTTTTACTAAAATCTCAGGAAGTTTATTTATATCTGACTGCAGATTTCAGATTTCCAGTGGCACCTCAGCATAGAAAGTTAAATCATCATCTTTCAAGACTATGAGCATGATTTTGGCTTGGAGCACGGAGTTGAAAGACGTAGTAAGGCAAAGGCAAGGTTGCCTTCACTAGATACTCCTCAAACATCTGCTGAATGGACATCTCAGTTGTTCATCAATAAATTGCTGAGGTGATTTTTAGGAACAACATCCCAGATAATTGTGAAGTTGTATTGTATGTTCTCAGCTTATTGGGACTGGATTGACATGCTGTTTTTCAGTTGCACATCATGTGTGAGGTGAACAGCTTAAGGTAGTAATCTCATGCTTTGTGTTAAGGCATTTTAGTTCATCTGTCAGAACCTTTAAGACACTCCTGGAAAAGGAGGGCAAGCCAAAATGTTACCAGGCTTTGTTTTAAGCTACTTCTTTCTTGATTGTATTCAACACTGGGTGTTAATGTGCATTTGATTGCAGCAAGCACTGAACCTGCCTTGTTTGCACATGAATAATTTTTGAGGGTAATATTGATGGTCATTAATTTTATGAGCCTAAAAAATACTTGTGCTATAACCCTGCTTGAGAGGAAGAGCCAAATATGCTACAGACCACAAACCTGTTGCCTAGGGGTCAGGAAGGCATTTTCCTCCTTGGACGAAACATTGCACAGTTGGCAATGGTGCAGTATGGGTGTTTTTCCTGCTTCATGTGGGACATTATACGTGGTCCATTGCCAGAAACAAGATATCACACTACTGAATCTAGTCTGGCATTCTAATCCCAGGGAGCTGGATTTCATGTAGCTCATGGTTTGAGTAGGTATTGGGGTACTAAATTCAGTTTGGTGCCCGTTGAGTAGTTACTGTTCTGCCCTTCTCTTTCCATCACCCTCCAGGTAAGGGAGCTGGATGGTAAATTTTAAGGCAAGCTAGGTTAATGTCAAATCCTGCCCCTTTAAATGTGCTTTTTGATTGTCCTTCTACCACCCTGCTGTTGCATCTGTTCAAATCAGTTAAGTCCAATGACATGCATCGGTCTGAGTTACTTTTGCTGCTGGTGGTTGCGCAGGTACAGCTTAGAAAAACATGCCTGAGAAAATGAATTTGGATCAGTGAGAAACAAGAGGCAATGGGAAGATCAGCAGTGATTCTGCCCTCTTTTCTGGGATAGAGAGGAGACCCATTTCTGCAGTGTGTTTTGAGGTAAAGAATAGGGAAGCATTACAAGAATGAAGACTGTGTTAAACACTCCCACAGCATTTATAAATTCTTTCAACTACCCACTAATGGAAAACCACATTTTTAACCTATTTGTTTTACTGTGGCATGTTTTACATGCATAGCACGAGCTATGCATGGCAAAACCTTTGGAATCTTCCCTTAGATTTGGACTCAAGGCAGCAGTGTGTGTGCCATTTCCAACCCTCAGTCAGCAGGCACTCCAGAAGTATGCCTTAATTACACCACATGCCTGGATTTCAGATGGCAGGATCAGAGAGGAGCCCATGTAATGACAGAGGATGATGACATGGCACAACATCTTTTGCTGTTGGCCTGAGATGTTTGCTGTTACAAAATGTACTGGGCTGCTCATTTCGAGAAGCTGCCAGTGGCTTTGGATCTGCACTTCCTGGAGGGCTGCCTGTTCTGAGCCATATAAGGGAGAAATTCAGGAGAGACCCATGTTTTCATGGGAGACTGTTGTCTGATGGAAGTGCGTGCTGTGAGAGGACTTGTGCTGATCTGTGATACTGTGATACTTCCAGAAACCTGATATGAAACCCTGAGGCATATTTTGAGGGGGAAAGAATTGAAAAAGTTCTCAACTTGACTTTGATTTTATTTGATCTTCCTTTCCACGTACCACTGGAGCATTCTTGGGAGAAATGTGGTGCATTTAGAGAAGTTACTTAGACATTTTTTGTTAGACAGATATTGAGATAGCTGAAATAAAAGAAAAAACCACAAACACAAAAATAAACACAAAGGGTGGCTGTGAACAGCTTATTGCACACTGTTTTCTGTTGGGATCTTCTACTGCTGTGTCTTCTTGGTGCAATCAACCTCCCATCATTTTCACCACATACATGTTCTCATGAGTAATGCAGGCATGGTTTTATTTGGGTTTATTTTACTATATAACCCTATATTGGCATATGGGAACAGTGTCAGCTTTCCACAAGGCCAAAGTGGAAGTGGCTGCTCTGCTGGGAAGTGGTTAAGGTGAGATTTAGTCAGAAACAGTTCCCCACACAGTATCATCTACACCCAGAATTATTCAAACACACTTCCTTTCATCAACTGACACCAGCACCCATGTGTTGACACCCATTTTCCTTGCATTGCAAATGATACATCATTTAGAAAAATTGTAGGTGTTCAAGTTGCTGCTCAAGAAATTTCTAGGTTTTAGACAGGTAGCCTATGAGCTCCACTTCTGTCTCTCATAAATTCCTTTCATACCTGTCTCCCTGTCACCTGCAGCCATCATAACCATACTCAGGCTTTTCCTGGTAGAAATATTTAAGCATTCCTTGTGTAGTCTGTGTGCAGAGCATGTGATGATGCTCAATACTGCTGGACTTAATACACTGTCCCCTGCAACTGATCTGTGCATGCACTGAGGCAACAGCCAATATTTCTGGATGTTTGGCAGCAAAGTTTGGTCAGACCTTTTGCAGAGTTTTTTTTCAATCTGCCAGATGTTCAGAAATCCTAGACAATGCTGAATATCCTCAAATTCCACCCAGACAAAATTTCTACACAGGAAAGAGGCCATGACTGGGGAACACTGAACATACATATCCCTGTTCTGAGTTGTCTTTTCTCAGGGTTGGCTTTATTCTTTTGAATAACTGAGCCTGTGTTCAGTAACCCACCCACCTCCAAACTGTGGAAGAAATGTGCTGTTTGATCATATCACATTTATTGTTCTATTTGCTTTCTGTCTCCTTTCCCACCTTAATTATTTATCTACCACCAGCTAGGGATAGGAGTTCTGCTCCATGCAGTGCCAAAAAGATTGGCTCCCTATTTTTGGTTGTTGTGGTAGGAACTGCTATATTTAAAGGAATATCAGAAACAATCTAATAACTGTGATGGTAATAATAATAATAGAAGTTTTTAAAACACTACAACTAATGTACATATAGAATTAAAGAGAATCTTGTATTATTTTGTGTAGTATCTACCCAAACCAGTGTTGTTTTAGCTGAAGCAAGATCACATATTTGTGCTGCTCTTGGTCACCACTTTCTTTCTTTGCTTTTTCTTTAATGTGTTTCTAAATATTTTGGATTTTGAGGTGGAAGCAATTAAAATCACATGACAAATCTGACAGTAGAAGTCTGTGTGATTTAATTGCATCTACCTGCCCCCAGTTTGCTTTGGGGGAACCAACAAACTGTTGACTCTGACAAGTTTATTGTAGGTATCTTTTCTGTGATAACCCACTACTGTAATGTATTGTTTTAAAGCATGGCTTTGTGTCTAAACTGAAGAGGAAAAGAGTGCCCATTTAAGAATTTATCCACAGGGATGTCCCTAGGGTTGATTTTGAGAAAATTTACTTCATTAGCAGGGATTTATGGACTTGCTATTTTTCTATAATCATTAAGCAGAAAAACAAACAAACAAAAACAAAAACAAAAACCAAAAAAAAAAAAAAAAAAAAAAAACCAAAAACCCAAAAATTATGTATTTGCTGAGGAAAAAAAAACAAAAA
>VZRX01009989.1:23144-53743 GCA_013398075.1 Notiomystis cincta
AAAACCAAAAAAAAAAAAAAAAAAACAAAAAACCAAAAACCCCAAAATTATGTATTTGCTGAGGAAAAAGAGACATAAAATATTCATATTGTGGTGTAAAAGAGGTTCTGTAAAAGAGAGACTTTTAGAAAAATAACTATGGACTAAATGCCATGACTATTCATAAAGTCCATTGTTTAGGGTTGATAATACACAAGTATCTGAAACAGGAGTAGCTAAAATTTTGCTCTTTCCAAAGAGAAAAGCAGCTGATCAGCATATCCAAAATAGCTGAACAAAGATATGTCCAGAGATTGAATCTGTGAAGGTCAGAGTAGAACCAGTCATTATAATGCTTCTTGGGTTTTCTGTCCCATGATGGTTAATCATGAATCTCTCAAATTTCAACAATGTCTTATTAAGTTCTTCAGTTCTGCTTTTAATTTGAAAAATATCATCATCTTTTCCAGACTAGTCTCCCTTGCTCCTCTGGGTCATTGCATAAGTCTTTGCTGTGGTTGATTCCACTGGCAATAACACTCATCATGTAGCATTGTGCTTTCTTATTTAAACAAACGTTCTTAGTATGAACATGAAACATGACTGCAACTTAGCATTGTGATGTTTTAAACTTGATTTTTTAGGGAATTGTGCATTTGAATCTTTCCACACTCATATTAGGTTTGAAAGTTAAAAAAGATCTAGTAACTGTAACAGAACTGAGAGTAGCTGACTTCCTTTTCCTTGTGCTGCAATAGCCTAAAGTGGTGAGAGAGGTATGACAAGGGGGGGAAAAATATTTTTGTTGATTTTTTTTTCCTTCAGAAATATGTCTCTAACTGGAAAGCTTTAAATTTTGTTTTTGTAGCTCACCCTAAAGGTAGGACAGGATGCTTATCATCAGATATGCATTTGGCTAACTAATAATATATTTGCTTTCTGCCATCATAAACAAGGTTTGAACTTCAAGCCCCTGCCTGCATCTGGCTGATGAAACCAGAAAGGTCAGGGAAGGGTTCAATGCCATATGTAGCAATGAGAACCCTACATAAAATAGCAAAGTATGCTTTTGACTGTCTGTAAATGTGTCCTTGAGAATTTGCACCAAATGACTCCAGGTCACACTTGTTGATATAATTCTGCTTCGCCCCAGTGGGAGAAGAGAGTAGTCATTAATAGACAGCAAGCATGATGCACTCAGAATCTGCAGAAGGCCACATGTGGAGAAAATTTATAATCAAAACACATCAATTACTCATTGTGGTTTTGCTCCATCCACGCTCACTCTAGCACCTAGACTCGAAAGCTAAAAATTTCTGCTTTTGACATGTTACTTGGCTCTGTTCACTCATGGATATAGTATGAAGTTTGGAAACCTACTGGGCAAAACCAGACAACATAATATTTTTCCATGTAAAATTTGGACCCCCCAATATCGAAGTGCATGCTGAACAGAAAATTACATTGCTGTGAATTCAACCCATTCATGAGGGGGAGAAACCCCTCTGTCTGACAGGGAGCAGCAAGGGCTGGCTGCTCCCCAAAGGAGTGAGCCAGGAGCTGAGGGGGAGCCATGCACAGGCTGTCCATCACCAGCTGGCCACCAGCTGGCCACCAGCTGGCCACCATCACCAGCAGCCCTGCAGGCTCTGCTCCCACCAGGCACTGCCCTCTGCTCCAGCAGGGTCCTCTGATGTGCCCAGGCACGGCAAACAATGAGCCAGGGTCAGGATCCCAAAAGTAGGCAAGGCCAGATTATTCTTCTGTAGGTTTCCAGTTCAGTTTTTAATGTTCAGACTGTAAGACATTATCTTGTTACTAGGGGTTACTGGATCTCCAGCAGGGGCCTGAAACACCATCCATTTTTCTACCTAAGCTTTCAGAGTTCTGTGTTTAGTGTCTGGGGACAAACATGCCTTCATCATGATTCTTAAGCCAAAAGTCATCTCAGTTCATAATTCAGCACCCCATGTGAATACACATCTCTGTGTTCTTCTCTTATATTGGGGAAATAAGCTTTGGAATAGGAGAGATGTTGATGTGTTGAGCTAGTACTTGCTGAGGGAGACACTGCTACTCCTGTTGCTGTCAGAGGTTACGTGTCAAAGCTCTGCACTGGCTGGAGCCAGAAAATCAAGGCATTCCACTGACTCTTGTCCCTGGAGTGACTAGTCCAGTATAAGGGCTTTGAAGTACCTGCCTAAATATGTTGACTTTATTCTTCTAGGGAGCCTAACAACCAGGCTATTGGAATTAAATCATGTTTGACTCACAAGTTAGTAACCTGGCCTCTAGGCTAGCCATCCCACATTAAGAATATGTTGCAATGAGATTCTAGAGATGATCTCAGATCTTACACCTTTCTTTTTCACAGGAGTTTTAGGAATAGACAGAGTGAAAACTTGGAAATTTTCCTTTAAAAAAAAAAATAGAATTTCTGGTGGTGAAAAAAGCTTTATTCTCTGTAAGTCAGTGCATTGTTGTAAACCTGTAGCCAGATGGAAAAAAGCAATCTTTGTTTTCTAAAAATGCTGTAGCTTAAACTGGTACAAATTCAATGTCAACTTTCCATTGTTTTTATTGCTTAGATGAGGGCCTTTGTAATTCATTTGAAGAATGAAGCAAAATGGAAAAACAAGTTATCTTTTTCTGAATTTTCCGTGCTTTTCTCCCTCTTTTTTAAAATACTGTGGTAAATTTTACTGTATGGAATACACTATTTATTATAAATACAACAGCTGAGCTTACTAAAACACTAATTAAAAGTCTTACTGCATTCCAAGTGCAACTTTTCATTTAAAGATGACAACAATCTGCACATGGAGGCCAAAGAAAAGGGAGAGGCAAAGAATGACAAATTAAATAATTCTGCCTGTGGTTATTTGCCTGTTGGCAATGGCATATGGAGCTTACTTCATCCAGCTCTGTGCTCTCTCAGCTCACGTTGAATGAGAATGGTAATTTTCCTCCAGCTGCACAGTAGAGTCAAATCATAACTGGGGGGCTTGAGAGTTGCCATTCTTGCAGTATGTCCCATAAGCACAAGCAAGCCTCTATTTATGGTGCATGTATTATTTAAAATGTTTTTGCAAAGCTTAGAATATTAATGCAATGCACACTGTTTTGTAAAAGGTTTGTAAAAGCACCTGCACACACATGGCAGTATGAAATCTAACTTGTATGTGAAACCTAACTCGTTTATATCACACTCCCATACTGGTAAACAGTGAGTAAAGAATTTCTCTGTTCTGTGAACTCTCTGGAACAAGAGTTCCATATACTTAAGCTTGATTATTTTTGTCTATATAAATTCTGGTGTTCCTTTATAAAAGAATAACTCAGCAGTTTGTCTCTGCAGGGAGGCAAATATAAATATTTCAAAACAAAGTTATGCTGAAAGCCAAAGCACTGGAAGAAATGTACGATAAAACCTTGGAAGTACAGATTAAAGAACTCTGTCAAATGATTTTGATTTCTGCTCATTTCGTGGTACCACTTAAACAGCCTTATTCAGTCTAGTGGAGTCCTAGTGCTTGTCTGCAGTATTTAACACATACACAGGCCAGAGTAGAGTTGGATCTTTCTCTGGTGGCCTTTCTAGCTAAAACAACAGAGGAAATAATCATTGTTACCCCCTTGACATGTATGTGGGGTACCAAGGCATGGTGAGATTTATAATCTTGTGCAAGATGACACAGAATCACAGAGATACATGCCTGTGTTCAGAGCTGGATGTCTGTCTTCCAGAGGTTCAGTTGCCATCCAGTATGCTAGACATGAAGCTATCCTTTTGGGACATAAATAACTTCTGATTTTGGAAGAGAAAGGTAAGATGTGCCTCCTGTTGGAATCAGAGCATCACTTTCACAGTGCCAGGACTGGGTTTTCAGAGCCTTGACTCAAAGCTGGTTTGTTGGGATATGCAGATGAACAGAAGGTTTGACTGCTTGGGAGACTGACTGTTGCACACACGATGGTTTGATGGCAAACACACTGCTGGGTTTGTTCAGACCTCTCAGTAGGAATTCCAGCCACTGCAGTTGAGTGGAGCTCTCTTGAAAACATACGCAGAGTAAGCACTTTTTCCACAACCTAAACAGCTACTTTTAAATGCACGTGTGTTTCTCTTACCAAGATCTCAGCAGTTTCCCTCAGTTTTGAGGGAAAGCATTAGAAAGAAGAGGTGAGCCCACAAACATACTCTTGGACTCAGCATATCTAAAAATATTTATCCAGAACCGTGGAACTAGAAATTTATGGTCACAGCAATTTATACTTAGTATTTCAGTTAGTGCTTTGAGGGTTTTTCCTTTTCAACTGTCGTTGCTCAGCCCTTGTATTGTATTTTTACATTAAATGCAGCCATTTGTACATTGTACTGTTTGAGTTACCTCTGCTGAGATGTTATTAAAAGGTCTATGTGTGAAGTTAGGAAAGTTTATCAATTTGACAGATTATTACAGATTATTACAGAATCACTGACAGTTGCTAATGAGAAGTTGATGTTTTGCAATAGGATTTTGTACAGAAGTCCTAATTATTTAAGGCATAGCAGTGAGTTGCACATGGTGGAAGAAATGGGAATTATTGCAATGGGAAATGCCAGTTGTTTAGGCTGTCTAATGTGTTCATATCTTCACGGTCCAACTTGTATTTTGTATCTCTTCATAATCACATCCCTTTTTAGTGAGGTATGCAACAAATGACACTTCATGCCCAGTGTATTTCTCAGCCCTACCAAGGAGCACTAAGGAAGCAGAACACAGAACTGAGGAGAATTCTTACAGCTTCTCCAGAGCACAGCCTTCGTCATTGTCAGCAGACAGTCGTTAAATGACA
This sequence comes from Notiomystis cincta, assembly GCA_013398075.1. NCBI lineage: Eukaryota > Metazoa > Chordata > Aves > Passeriformes > Notiomystidae > Notiomystis > Notiomystis cincta. Next base: position 27,963 of record VZRX01009989.1, read on the forward strand.
TACAACTGTGCAGACAACCCAGCAACAAAATCCAATTTCAGCATTTTCTGTGGCCATGGCCAGACTCCTAAACTGCAGGAAATAAATCTTGTCTGGTTAGAAACTGATGAAGTATGGGCATGTTCATTCAAAACACACAGTGTTTGTTACCACCTTACATTTCAAAAGTGAAATGTTGTCCTTAATTACGAATTTCATAGCTCCAAAAATATAGGGGCTGTTTGTTTTGGGCACAGAAAGAAAGCTTTTTTTTTCAATAATTTTCCTTAATACATCATGCATACAGTGTGCACTCATGTAAATTTGTATAGATTCCTTATCTGTTGATAGCATGCTAAGAACAGCATCCTCAAGCTAGAAAAGTTATGAAATTATTTGGTCAGTGGCATGGCTCCTACAGGAACTTAAAGCCACTAATATTCAGTGGCATATGAAAGAAATTACTGCTCTACTAAGACTGAAACTTTACATCAGTAAGTTAAAAAAAACAAACCTCAATCTTCCAGGGATAATAGGCAATGGAGAAATCATTTTTTTGCAAGTTTTATTGCAATAAATGATGAACATTCTCTTGTGAAAGGAAAGAAACAGGGTGAATTATCATGTTTTAAAACTCACTGCCAATTCAAACCCCAGGTATTACAGTTATGAAGGGATTGTTGTTATGAAAAGAATTGATGGTGTTTGATTGTGTTGCTTTCCTGTGGTATCAGGAGAGTCTTTTGACCTGATGATATCCCAGTTTCAGGCTGTGGCTTAAAGCATCTGTGATCAGCTCTGTGAGATAAAACAGCTAAATGTTTGCACTTTTCCTTCTGAGTGGGACACACACACGTTTTACTAATGGAAGAGCAAATTGTTGGTGTTCATTTCATTCTGTACTCGCTCAGGGAGCTTCCTCCTGCTTCTGCTTTGTCTAAACAATCATTATCCACCTTTCTGAATTATTACTAGATAAAGGATGAATGAAGGATTCACAGCTGAAAGTAAAAATCTTCAAGTCTTAAAAATTCACTTCTTTTTGTTAGAAGAGGGGAGACATTTTCCCAACAAGTCATTTTTATTATGTTAAACTATTTTATCTTTCACTGTTTCTTCTAGTGCTGCCACATAAAATTTATGAACAAAAGTAGTGGCAAACACCATAAATCAGGCTGTCCTGCTGAACTGCAAATGAATAAACCACTCTAGTTCTGACAGCCTTTCAGAACTCTGGTCTGATTTCTCAAAATCTTATTTCCTGTAGCAGAGATTGCTGCTGCCCTGAAATGAACACCAGTCCTATCAGAAAACTTCTGACATGCTCTTAAACTCACTGTTATTGACATAAAGCAGCTGTGTCATCTAGTAATATTTGATAGGCATCTTGACTCAGAATCACCAAAGATGGGAACTAGGTGAAGGACAGGGAAAGAGAGCAAATTTTAGGGACTTACTGGCCTATGTAGAACAATTAGCAAGAGCCTTATTTCCATTCCACAGCCACAGTTCTTTCCCTTTCAACTCCCTTACATTTGTACTGCATAATCCTAAATGACCCTTTACCATGCACATAGGTCAGCTATTTCTTCGCAATTTTTTAGCATTTTCAGCTGTCCAGCACTCATAAAATCTAACACTTTTTAAAAGTTGGACCATGGGAAGGAAGCTTTATCTTTGCAGTTTCTTTTTTAAGGAGAGAACCAGGGAAAACTTTCATTAAAATTGATGAGAGCTTCATTCAAGAGAGGGCTGCAAAATTTATGTTTGCTGTTGTGTTGAGAGCTCTTGTAGTTGCCCTTGCCTTTGGAATCCTTTTGGCCCATCCTGTATGGCAGTATTGAAGTTACTGAGAGCTGATGGAGTAGTTTCTTATCATGTCACTCACATTTACCTGTGGTGGTGGCTTTACTTCTCTTATTTGTAGCACTATTTTGCATGGAGCTCTGGACCTATTCTGTCTGGATCCTCTTCACAGTTCCCTCAATCCTGTGCACTTTGATATCTGTTTACAAACACATTCAGTCATTGGTCATGGCAAGAAGAGCAGTGGCCCCCCTGTGCTGCATCTTCAGACTTTGCATTGATTCCTCTGATTGCAGATGTGTTGGCAAGGAGGAAATATCATCAGATTATTTCTTCTAATAGTATTAAATATTGAAAGCTAAGTTCCTTTAAGTGTGAGTTTGGCAAAGTCTGAGTGTCTCCACGTCTCAGATCCTCAGCTATGAAGTCAAAGTTACACTTTCCCAAGTGACAGCTACTGCTTCCTAGTTTGGACTGGAATTGTCTTTAGTTTCGACGTAACTCAGTTTCCTGCTTTGACAAAATGCCAGAATTTTACCACTTTACTGAGACCTTGTCATCTTTGTGTGCCAGGATGGCATCTGGGTGGCTTTGGAGGAAATAGCCTAAGCTTTCTCCTAGACTTTATCCAAGGTTTATGGCATCTGCTTTTGAATTGGCAGCCTAGAGCCATTTTAAAAATGGGAAAAATCAGACAAATATAAAAAAGATCCGAAGATGGAAAGATATTCAGTCTACCTATAATCCCATATTAAGTTCAGAAAACTTGTACTTCCAGGAAGAAAGTCCACGTGAGCTCTGTGGGTGGTTTGCCTCAAACTCTCTTCACGTGCTAATGGCTACAGGTCAGCTGGCTACAGTGTGGGGAGAGTAAAAAGGCAGATGTTGCTGCTGGTAGATGATTTATGAAAGCTGCATCAGAAAAGCTCTGCCAGTCTGAGACAGCAACAGCTGTGTGAAAATACCCCCATTAGTGTAGCAGAGGTTTACAGCCCCTGATCCAGTTGCTGATTGACATCCCAGCTCCACAGACATGTGTTCCACTGTACAGTGTGTTGCCTTCGTGTCCTCTCTCCAGGAAAGGGCAGAGTCCATCTTGGCAGAGTGCTGTATTTCAGCTGACTGATGTTTCAGGTTATTTTGTATCTGTCTGAAAACTCCTGTAAAAGTGTTATTTTAAAAGCAATAGAGTTAAACTTATTCTTTAAATGAAATAAAGTATAATTTCAGAAAAGCACCTATACGTGTGATTAATTCCAAAAGACGTAAATAAGGCTTAAACGTTCTCTTAAGAGCTGCATAAATTTGGACAGGTGTTTGAACTTAGATAAACTCAAGGTAGCTTGATACCCAGTGCTACTCTGAAATTCCACTTGAGTCTTTCAGAAAGAAACTGTAAGACAAATGGACTCGTTGAGGTTACGGTACCTGGGGTAGGAATGCTTTTTTCAAACACTGTGCTCTGGTGACTGAGCACAAAGCAAATACTCTGTGCACCTCTGGGAAATCTTGACACTGAATTAAAAAAAAAAAAAAGATTAAATGTAGTAGATTGAAGAAGAAATCATGTGCAGCTGCTGTCTGCTTTTCAGTTAGCAGACCATGTCTTCCACGGATAGGTCATAAATTCTTCCCTGCTGAGCACCATAAAAACTGATTGCCCCAAAGACCTGTGGTACTACGTGTAGTGTTCAGCACCTCTGCAGTCTGCAAAAAGGGGTTGAATAGTGTGATACTGAATAAACAGATTATACAGAACTACTTTCCAAGAGTCAAAACTAAAATTTGTGGGGTGCAATCTGCAGAAGGATCTTGTGTTTGGTGCTTGGACTATAAAGTATCAAATGCTATTTGGCATTGATGAGTGCAAGGTAGAAAAATAAAACATATCCAAGGTTTACAGAAAGACCATTGGTTTTTCTTGTATGTACAGTAGGCAATGCTTTGAAGTGAGCATGTTTGCTCCTACTCTATTGCATTTTTGCTTTAATGACACTGTGGATTCTAGACTGCTCTGTAGAAGAGGTAGGTTTGTCACTTTGTTTGCAAGGTCATAGCTAAGTCTCCAAATATTTAACATTTTCATGTTTAACCTTGCCAGGCAAATTCTCTGTTTCAAAAGCAAGCTTTTAAAAGGGATAAACTATTCTTGAGATATGGTTTGTGTGTGTTTAAAGTCTCAGAAGGCACTTAACAATGTATCATGTCCACTTTCCTTTATCAAGAACATCTGCTGTTCATTTGTTAAAGCAAGCTGCAGCTTGAGCCTAACAGAAGCTTTGTTACAAGACTTAAAAAGAGCTGCACTGCCCAGAACAATGTTTCCCACCTGCACTAACAGTAAAAATTAAATCTAAATCAAAATATAGCACCTATTAGGGGGGCTGTAATTACAACATTCATTTTGTAGTCTCACCAGTTTTATAGTACTTCTTTCCTAAGACTGACATTAGGAATTCACAGCAGTATGAACTATTAAGACAAGAAGTGGCTTTTTTCTCTAATTGAGAGCACAGCCCTGTGTACATGGACAGAGTATATGTTATGGTGTAGCATCCTCTTCTAAGTTTCCTCTCAAGTACTTCATTCCCCTCACAAGTCTTTTGATCAAGGTCCAGGGCCAAAACCCACTGGCTCTTGATTCAAGTAAAATAGGGGGCTCTGGTCCTCTGATGACGATGGGAAACACCTCTTTATTTGTTGGACCATGGATGAGCCACATCCACAGAACAGATGCTGCTGTTTGGATTGAATCTCTTGGGGCTGCAAGAAAGCCTTCAACCCTATGTCCTACAGGTGAGCCCATCTAATATGTAACTTGCAATAAAGGGAATAGTACTCTGTTTTTGCTGATACCAAGACAATGGAAGAAGAGGGACACTATCCAGTCTCTACCAGATTTCAAGTGTAAGTGCTATGCAGTGTTTTTCCTTTATCTTTACTTCTTTGATTAGAATTACACTTGCAAAATGTGTCGTGCTATTTAATGGCATTTCTTCTAGTGCTTTCTTGATACAATCTGATGGCTTATTACTCTAAGTCTGCAAGCAGTTTACTCCCTGCTAGTAGTGAGTGTTTGCTCTGCCAGGTTTGCAGGCAGCAGAATAAAGGTCAGACTTTGTTAGATATTCTGAGTAGTTTTCCATGTCTCCCTTGACATCTCCTTATGGTGACTTCTAATGGTCTGCCAAAAGCACATATTTGGGAGCTCAGTGGTAATATCTGACAGCTCTAGCTGAGGCTGTCCTCATTTTATTTGCAGCTTCCAGTCTCTGTGGCCTTTTTTGAGATGTAGATCCCAGAAATTACTGTTTTCCTCTTGAAGATGGGCATGGAACAGAGAATAGGCTACAAAGCTTTCTCAAGCTTTCCTTGATTTCTGGCATTCCTTAATGTTAAGATAGGCAAGCAACAAATAAGCAAAACACCTGCTGTTCTTTTAAAGAAGGTGACCACTGATGGACATCATCCACCAACCCCCTGGCCAGTTTCTCTTGAAAGTTTGTTACTTGCCCAATCCACTGTGGATGTGGGAAATAGTTTATTCTCTTCTGCATTGCAGGTACCTATATGCATTAGAAAACATTTCTCATTACTTCTATTCATCTTTTATGACCTGTTACCCAGGTCATCCAAACTTTCTTTTTGTTGTTTTACTGCTTCCAGACACTACAGTCTAACTGTAAATGTGCTAGCTACACTACATGCATGTGAATAGATAACATTCCTGTCTTTCAAAGGTTTATTCAAAATCAGTTTTCTTTAGATGTATTGAACCACGCATATAAAATGTATTCTTTCATTCAGTGATTGAGAACTATACACACATAGGTCTTAATTCTGGACTTTGGGGAAGTCTACAGAAATAGCAGCACAACTGAACACTGTGTGCTGACAGAATCTGGATGTTTTAAAATTCTGATTTCATGGGAGAAGGATTGTCTCTTGAGAGGAATTCTAGTCATTAGTGAATCATATTTCAGTATATGAAATCATCTCTGTGAAGGGACTTATTTTGAATAGCAACTTCTTAACAGTAACATTGCCAGTCTTAGTGTGGCTTTTGATGTGCCTGTCTATATATGATGTAATCTGGGGAGACTTTGCAAGCAAATAAATCCTTTTGATAGCTGTTTTCTTCCTGATCTCATTGCTTATGTGATCTTAAACAGAAATATGGGACATTTATCTAGTCCTTAACATCAAGCACTGCACACCTCAGCCAGTATAATGGATGTAGTGCTGGAATATGTCATGTAATGTTTCTCATCACTTCTAATAGTCTTTAGGTGTTACTGTCAGACTAAACAATATTCAGGAACAGTCCACACCCCATCAGTGTTTCACACTTACACTTTGGCTTATTGTCACTTATGGCTGCTTCTTTTTGTGTGCTGTGGGTTTGTGTTCATTGTCAACCTCACTGCAGCCAGCAACAGTTATTATAAAGCAGGATATGAATTTGAAGTTAAAAGCATGAGCCAAAAGGGTGCATCCCATTGCCTTAAACTGCTACTGCAACTGTGTTTAAGTAGGGAAACCTATGTGTTTTTTGAAATTGGTATATAAACAGCTCTTTTATGGAGCATACATAGAGACCAAGTTTTACAAAATATTTCCTGTGCTTTTGGACATTAAAAAGGATCACTGAATGTATTTGGTGTTGGTGGTCACTGACTGCCTTTTGGTTTGTGACAGTGGGGAATAGTTTGTAGGGGCACATTTTCTAATAATGCTGGCCTTTGGTGTACAGCTTCCATGGATTTGTTGTATTTTTTTCTTTTCTTTGGGAACCCAGCACCATCCTTTTTCACTGGCATCCTCTCAGAGCCAGGTGCACAACAACATGAACTCTGGGAGTTTCACAATCCACAGGTTCTCTCTCAGCTCTTTCCACTTGCTGTTGGACTGTTTTACCTTAGCAGACTTTTCCAGGAAGGCTCTAAGCAATTGATGGGTCCAGGCAAAAACTCAAACCTCATGTTTGTGCTAATACAATGGTTATTTGCTGCTTGCTGTCAGTTTCCCACTTGTTATTGTTGTAGAGCAGGTAAAGAGAAGCTGCAGCCTCACTGGGACTGGCAATACTCACACAGGCCAAGTTGTAAATAAGGGTTATAGCATGCTGCTGCTGGGCATTAAATAAGCAGATAAATTTCTCTTTGCTGTGGATTTATTCAAGGCAGATGTTTTTAGTGAGCTCTGGAAAGGTTTGGAGGAATATAAAACCTGCTGCAGTTCTGGAATTGATCCATGAGGATCAAAATCTGGTAACCAGTGATTTGTTTAAGGGTCCCTGACACTTTTATGGCAAGACCATGTATTTCAGAGAGGGCTGGCTCAGTTTGAAACACATTCCAAACCCAAACCTGAAATAAATCCTTGCAACAGAGAAATTCTGTAAACTTCTGCTTTCCCATTATTTCATTTTTGACAAAAAATGAAAGAAAAAAAAGTCATACTTTGGGAAGGGAATGACTCAACCTTTTGAAAGGAAATGGAATGCTGATTGTCTGTGTTTGTAGTTTTTGGTGTGGCATTTCCTCAGTGTAGAGATGTGGATGAACACAGTAATACAGAGCAAGTATAAAATAAAAGACACAGAGAAGAAATGGAAAAATACTTAATGTAGCTTCAGCCATGTGATACTGGAAGTACATCCATAATGGTCTACTAGAGCTTGAGGGGTCAGCTAAAAATGGCCTTGTGTGGTCCAAGAGGGACTTAAGAATATTGTAAAACAAAATCAAAAAGGAAGAAGGATATTTCCCATTGTTTTGACCCCAATTGTTCCCTTTTACAAGTGATGTAAGGTTAATGTTTGGGACCTTTGGAGCTGGGTTGAACAATTCAATGAAATCACCAGAAGAAATTATTATGAACTGGAAAAAAACAGTAAATATATTAGATGACATGTAATTAATGACTTTCATTTGCAGGCCAGTGTCTCAGCAGCTGAGACAGATGAGGCTAGACTAGTGCTAGTAAAGAGGCTGTGATGTGAAGATAGAACCACTGAAAAGGTGATTCTGTCTTCACATCAATTGAAGTGCTACTCTTCCATTTTACTGTACTGTATGTACTTGATAACATCAGTTTGAAAACAATTTTGCCTCAAATATTTCAAGTAAATCTTAATATCCAGTGAAGCAAAAATGAGAAGTAGTAACTCCATTCTAATAAACTCTCTGGCTTTGGGTAAATCACTTAATCTCTCTGTTGGTTTCTTAATCTAGAATGAAAAGATGATTACAAGGGTATTGACAAGTTAATAGTAAGAAACAGTTATTTGGTGAAAGTCACTTTGTGTGACAGTGAGCATATTATCAACTACCTGGAGTTACAGTATTGTAGCAGTCTCATATTGATGTTTCACAACTCCCTTTTCTGAAAATGAAATGTGCTGAGAAAGATATTCCTTGGAGCCTGCACTCTGAGTAAGCACTAAATCAATATGCTGGAGTAGGGTGAGGGGTCTGGGATGAGAGGGAGCTGCTGTTTTTCAGAAAGCACTGTAAAAAGACATGGCCACAAAGAGCTTTAGAAGAATGCTGTGGCATTTTTGAACAGGAATCAGCTCCCCATTGTGCAGGATCCTGCTATTTGTACTTCATGGAACATGGGTTTTGCTTAGTTAAAGATAGACTCAGAAAGAATTTGAGAAATTAAACCAGAATATTCACATATTCAGCTCTTGGCAAATGTTAATATCCTTAATACTGAGTAAATAGTGCCAGGGAAAAGAAGTCACCATATCACTGGCAAAATTAATTTGTCTAACTTGTATCCAAAGATTTAAAGGAAAGAGAAGAAATTCTGACAGCTGTAGGTTAAGCTGTAGCAGATGAGAAATCCAGCTGGAGTGAGGTGGGGTTGGATTAAAAATGAAAGGTTTTAAAGAAGAGAACCTAAGAATGCATAAGATTGGTTGGCTAAATATTGTAATTTGCAAAGTAATTGTTGTGCAGTCAGAGAAAGCAGAGCTGAAATGAAGATTGGAAACTGAGAGGAGAATGCTGGCAGGAATTTGCCCAAGCCACAACCAAGCCTTCTTCACATCAAGGCAGGTCATCAATATTTTGCCCACCTGGAGGCTGAAGGGCCTTCCTGCTCAGTTGCCAAATTTTGATGTGTAGTTCAGAAGGCAACGTTGCTTCTTTCCCAGTGAGCAAACACAGGCACAGCTATTACTCATCCCAGCTCATCTTGATCCACTCAGTTAGTCACGACTTGTAGGCAAAGGATCAAAGAGTCAGAAGATGGAGAGCTGACATATCAGAGGGGGGGTAGGAAAGGAGTTGCAATCAGGAGTTGTTATGATGAGTGGGCAAGCAAGATAACTGTAACAATTAACCCATTCTAAAGTGACCTTCAAAGAGGATGGCATTTCTCACAAAGCAGAGGAAGAACCTTTGCCTGAGTAGTTTTGTATTTGTTGGAAACTGGTGTATGTCTGCCTTTCCCATTTTTTTTTACAAAAGAAAGTCACAGATCCTCATCAAGTTTCAAGAGCTCAATTGCAAATCAATAACTCAGTTCTCAGTTACACCAGCCGAGGAGCTGCCTGTAAATCTGAAGGCATCATTAAGGCCATAGCAGGCAGGGATATACCAATATGATTGTTATTTAATGAGAGCAGGACTGGTTCATTTTGTTGAAAATTCTTCTTTTGAGTAGACCAGAAAGCTCTTGAAGTTGAGCTGTGTGTTTTTGTGACTGTGTAGGTGCTTATAGTCCACTCCCACCATAACATGAGAATGACTCTTAATGATATTTTCTCAAATTGCAGCTCCTTATCTTCTGCTTTTAAAGATCAAAACAGAATTTGGTGTCTGCATTTTTTGCCTATATATTGTCAGGAGCTACTATGTCTTAGCACATTGGAAAACTAGATGGCTGCATTCAGATTTACATTACAAGGCCAATCCTTGGCAACCATGCTGGAAATATTTGGTCCAACAGCCTTGCCCTCTTCCATACTCAGAGGTGTAGTAGCATTACTGCTCTTTTTTTTTTTTGAGTTTCTGAGCAGTAGGGACCCAGGTGTCAGGATTTTTTATTGGTACCCTCACTGTGTTTTTGCAGAGAAACTTTCTGCATAAGTATCTATCTGCCTCACTAGTCTTATGATTTTAAGTTTGGCTTATCCAAGAGTTTTTTTCATTTCATTATCTTCTGCCATTTGGCTTGTGAAAAATATGTCTTTAACAGCTCCCGTGTCAAGAACTTTCCACTGCATTGCTAATGTCCAACATTTCTTCCTGATACCATCATCTGTTAAGTTTACCTTCTTTCTGCCCTCTCTCTCCCATCTTTCCAGGTCAGAGGCTACCCTGAGCCACAGATCACATGGTACAGGAACGGGCATCCTGTGCCAGAGGGAGAGCATTATGTCGTGGACCGCAGCATCCGGGGGGTGTTCAGCTTGCTCATCAAAGGTGTGCAGGAGGGCGACGCTGGCAAATACACCTGCGAGGCTGCAAATGAGGCTGGGGTCCGTCAGGTGACCGTGGAACTGACAGTGGAAGGTCAGAAGACTCTTGAGATTCTTGCACTGTTGTTGGGATGATTGTAGTTTCAGCAAAGGAGCAAGGTGTGCTAAACAGTTAAAATCACAACACGTGGCTGCTCATTGATGCAGGAGTAAGGTTCACTTACTGCATTTCACAGGCTAAGACATTGTGCAGGGAACTACATGTCTACAGTTAGATAAAGTGTGAGTTCTGTTTCAGGTGTGGGTGATGATGTGCAGATAATAAAAGTCCTAGCTTTAAAGACTTTGTTCTAAACTTTGTAATTTTCATGAAAGTCACCACTCAGGACAGAAACTGCTAAGCTGCATGCCTGGTTGTAATTGCATGCTTAATGTCACAGAGGAAACAGCCAAGATCAAACCCAGGAATTTTTAAGAGCACATCTGCATATTAGATACTTAAAAACTGCCAAATTTAAAATTTAAAGAGTGACACAAAGCCAGGGAAGGATTGAAATCAATTGTACTGCTTCTCCTCTTGCAATCTGGCCATATCAGAGGTCTGCTGAATATCAAAACCTCTGAGGTCACAACTTTGTGTTGAATTCTTGAAGCAAAGAAAAGAAACTGCAGCAGTCCTGAAACAATAAGTGTTTGGGTTTATTCAGAGTCAAAAACTCTAATATCCTCAGAGTACATACTGAAATATGCATAGATCTGGCATGATAGCTACTGTTTTCTGTTGTAAAAATGATAGGAAATATTTATTTTTCCCCTTGTTTTAAGTTGGCACAACTTTATGAATGACAATTTACATGGAGGTGGAGGATTTTTTCAAAGCTGTTTTTACATCCATTTTTCTGACCTGGTCTTTGCTGCAGTTCAAAACAACTTCGGGACAATACCCAATGACTGAATTTCTCAGAGTTTAAGAATTATGTCATCTTTGTTCTAAAATCCCTTTATGCATCAAGATAGCAAAGCACAGATTTTTTTTTTCTCTGTTCTCTGCAAAGATAACCAGGTGGGGCTGATGGCTGCTTGAAAAGTGAGTGACTGACGTGATCTGGTCTTTCCATCTGCGTGGCTGTGCTGTCTGACAGTGATGTGGGCCCTCCTAAGGCTGTAGAACAGGTGTTTTTTCACAGCCCCAGCCAGGGCTGTGTGTGTGATGCTCCGGGTGTCCCCCGGGTCGGTCTCTGTGTGCAGCAGGTGGCGCTGGGCTCCCGCAGCATCTCCCTGCTGTGCCTGGCAGCGAGGAGAGCTCTTGTGCTGCTAACAGCTGAGCTGCTTCGGGCTAGCACAGGACTGAAAACCCAGCCAAGGAAAGTAAGGCCCCTTCACAGTCTAAAAACCTCCTGCTGTCTTAATTTCAAGTACTGGGGCACTGTAGAAATTAGACATAGTGCTTAATTCACTTGTTTTAAATTTTTTTTCATGAGTAATATTCAGCATTTTTGCAGCTGAGCCCAGGGGTTAGATGGTAGCTCTTCTAAAGCTTGGTTTTGAAACTAGGGAGCCTAAGTTTGAGCTACAGATGACATAACCTTATATTGCAGGTGTTGCACTCCTCCTTTATGTTTCAAACCTGGAGAATTTCGTATTTTACATAGTCTTTATTATCTCTGATTCCCAATGGGCTTAACAAATCTTCCTGTCTCTCTGTCCTATGCTTACAGGAAACTCCTTGATGAAATACAGCCTGCCATCCAGTGCCAAAACCTCTGGGTAAGCAGTCTACTGGCTTGGATATTGTTTACCAGACACTTAAACATATTTTGGTAGAGAAACAAGTAAAATCACTCTTTCTAAAATCTCCATTTATCCCAAGCAGAGTAGCTGCTGTGAGAGCTGCTGGCTAAGCAGAATGGTTGAGGCAGTCAGGAAGATGTACAGCTGCTGCTCTAGCATACTGACTGAGGAATTAATGTGGCTGAAAACAGAACATCCTGCTGATACCTAAATATTGCACCCTCCTCTGCTATAATTTTGGACCCTCTTCTCTGCTCTCTGATATTCAAGAATCCTTCCCTACAACTTCCATGAGCTGACAGTTGTTTCTTAAAGCCAGGGCAAATATTGCTTTAAGAGTCATCAGTAAGAAATAAAAGAAAATGTAATCAGCATTCTCTCACAGAGAATTTAAGTATTTCCAAGCAACACAGTGGATAAACTGTAGTCTAGAAGAAATAATTGTTCTGGTTTGGAGTAACTTTACCATGAATGGGTTGATGGAGTGATGTAAGCTGGCACACAAAAGCCTACTTGTACTTTCTGCACTTCAGTAAGCATTTGCAATTACATGGATGTCACTGTGTTAAAAGCCCCAGGCTTAATTCTTCTAACAGCTGAATAAATTTCTTTATAAGTAGTTTGAATTAAAGAGGAATTTTTTCTGAAATGTATCTCTGGCACTGATTCTCTCTGGATATAGGCAAAAATACATGTTCTGATTGTGTTAGTGATCAGAATACAGATAGCTAAAACTAGAGATTTTAATTTTGTCATTGATATGAACACTGTTTATGTTTGTTTTGAATTTTAAAATTAACAGATTACAACAGTGAAAGTGGTAAGTAAAACTGAGTCATCAAGAAGGCTTTTACATGATAAATTCTGTATTGCAAGTGATCTACAGACATACACACAGGATAAATAATCAAAACAAAAAAGGACAGTTCAGGTGCTTTAGGTTTTGTTGTATATTCAGACTTTACAAAGCACTGTCCTTTGCATTGCATAGAGTTAGTGATTGTCCTCACTTTTCATGCTCCTGTGTTTTCCTCCTATTCAGTATTAATAATTCTATGATAGGAGAAGGGAAAAGAAAACAAAAAAATACATTATACATTTCCATATGTTCATGTCTAGGAACCAGCCATAAGCTGCAGGCCAGCTAGTAGTTGATTTTCTTTTAATATGTTATTTGTATAGATGCATAAATATAGACTCACCACCTAAAGATGGTTACTAAAAGACTTCTTTAATACACATTTATGTTCTTCTTTAGTGGTAGAATGAGGGAGATGACATTAAAAGCTATCAGATATTTAATTACATGATAAAGTGATTTTCATTTTAGTATGTTATGATCACCCTTCTCTCAGTACTTTCTGCTGGTCCTCTTGTCCATGTAAATCCTTTCATGATGGTATCATCTCTTGCTTAGAAACCTCGAGCTGCCTATATGGCAACCACCATGTCTTGGCAGCACCTTGGACTGAGGCGAGGCGGTCTCTGTTAGTATCTGACACCTGGTAGAAATGGTGAGGTATTGACACATCTTACTTGCATGTGGTAAAGGGCCATCTGGAAAAGAAGGCCTAGAAAATGGTTCAGTTTGCTTGAAATTCAACGTTTTGAAAAAAAAAAAAAGTAATCACCATCTGCCATCTGCTAATGTGTCTTTGTTGTACCAAGGCTTCAGAGCAGAGTGAGTGTGTTCCCTTTGACATTAACAGACCTCAGGTTGCACCTTTCTGGGTTTTTTCATGCTATAATGCTGCTTGATGTTTTATGTTTTATGGTTGCATAACTGTTTAGTTTTGGACTGCAGTCACTGATGCCACTTTAGTTTCATCCCACATGTCATTTCCCAGCTGTGCCAGCTGTGTAAGTAGAGCTGGGCATTTACATTCTGCAGTAATTCACCTGGGACAGGTGTACTTCAGTTTTGTGCACTCTTCATGTTTGCTTTGCAAACATTGTAGCAAATGAGATTACAAATAAAAGTCTTCCCCAGACCAAAAATATTTACCAGGACAGGTCAGAAATGTTGCAAAACCAAGGTGCTGATTCATAAATCAGAAATTACTGTGTCAATTGCACTCAAGAATGAAACAAATTACATGATAAAAACCCGTGAACAGTAAACAAGTATGCACAAATAAACTCTTAGGGGGCAACTAGAAAACAGAAAATGGGGAAAGCTAAATGCATACAGTGTTTCTTATCTTTTGGTTTGCCCAGCTCTGCTTATAAACAACAGAAATGGTCCCCAAGGTCTGTTGTGTGTATGCCAGATGAGGGTGCATAGCATAACACAGTTCAGTTGCATGAGGAGTCAAAAGCAGTCATCACCAGCATTTCCATTTCTTCCACTGGCCAAGGAAAATATTGTGCAACTACAGTCTAGGTTGCCACCAATTTTAGACCCTTGTTGGCAGACCACTGGTCTAAAATGCTTCCTGACATGTGCTCTAACCACAGAGCTTCTAGCTCTTCTGTGAAACCAGAATGTCAATTGCCTTTCCAGGGGGAGACTTGCTGCTCCATCTGCAGAGCAGAGGCCAAGCATCTGGGGAGAAAGTCCACCCAAGTTTGCTACAAAACCCAACAGAGTTGTTGTGCGTGAAGGCCAAACAGGCAAATTCTCGTGTAAAATAACAGGACGACCTCAGCCTCAAGTAACTTGGTTCAAGGTATGATTTCCCCAAAAGTTTATGGTTTCTGTCTCTTTGAAATTTTGTGACTTGAAAGGATGAAATGCACATGACAGTCCCAAGGATCATGGTGAGAATTTACATACAAGGAGAGCCATATTCTTCCTCCTTTTTATGCTGAGTAAACTCACAAAAGATAGTAAAGTTTCTTCTCAGTCTAAACTTCTCCCTTACACATCTCATTGTTGAAAATATTTCTACAAAAAACCATCTCAAAGCACCAAACTAGATCCAGATTCCATTAAAAAAAAAATACCAAGTGTGGGACATCCTTACCCAAGTACCTTACTAAATAGGTCAGGGAAATGGACACAGGACAAAAAATGAGAATATTTTCAACACCACTGGTTTATAGGGAAGGTCTGCAGGGACTTAATGCTTTGACTGTGGTTACAGAGGAGTCTCTGACAGCTGTGAAAATTACAGCTGTATTTCTCAAGTTCTATGTCAATGTCTCAGCCACAGACTTCCTTTCCTGTACCATTCACATTGGATTTTACCTATACTGAAGATTGTGTTTGCAAAGAAATTAAATTTAATTGAAAAGAAAAATAACTGTTTAGGAATTAACAGACATGATTGATGTTTGGAATGCATGACTGTTTTTGCAAACTAAAAATGAAAAATTCAGGCTAGATGAACAACTGTTCAGCTGTTTCAGTCTGTCCTCTTCAGCCTTCAACAGACAAATGTTTTATATATAGTGAACAGAAAAAAAACCAACTCTTATCAGTGCTTCTATTTTTGCTTGATATCTCCAGATTTTGGGGGGGAAAGAAGCCAAAACAAACCCTCAGAAAACTTCTCAGAGAACAGGGAAATGCTTCCAAGTCATTGTCTGCTTTATTCCAGACTTACCCTTGTCTGTAATACAAGAATGTCGGGGTACATCCCTGAACACAGGCAGCCTCTTGCTGTGGAAGCACTCACTGACACCTCCTTCAGCCAGTGGCTCCATCTGGAGTCTGCTCTCCTTCCAGAGTTCTGGGGGACCTGCTGGCTCTCTGGGACTCTGCAGTGCAGCTGCTCCACCACAGCCTGCTTCCAGTCCCACCAGGCTTGCTCTGGTTTCCCAGACATGCAGCTCTGTGCAAAACAGGGTTTGTAACTCAGTTCTCTTTGTTCAGGGCTGTGTGGTAAATGGGAAGTAGGGACTACCACTCCAGCAGTTTGGATCTACACTTTGGTACTTCTCCATAAATTTTTTGCAGTTTGCTGGAGGTTATATTATAGATTTTACTATTGATTATCACCTTCTATAATGTGTGTGGAAATGAACTTACATGGCTGCTGGACCACATCTGGCTACTGCAGAGCCAACATCTGACCTTCTTCCTTACAGCATGGAAGCTTTATCAACAAGTAAAATTGCACTTTTTAGAGCTAATTATTAAGTCTGTTTGTAAACATCTGATTCTGCTTATTAGTTTCTTTCCAATTTTCTTACTTTTTAAGTTGCAAGGAAGAGAAGCTTCTGTATCATCACCAACCCCCTAATATGAATCAGCTTTTTTTAAAATTCCATTAGGACCTACAGCACCCAGATAGCAGTAAGTTGATAGACTTCAAGAATGACAGTGTCTGTAAACACTGGGATGTTTCTCAAATTATAGCTTTGCAGGCTTTCCCTTCCAAAACATAGGATGGGAGAAACTGGGGTGTCTGATAGCAAGGCACTCATTCTTAATGGTTGATGCTGAAGCAGAAGCACTGATCTGCTCACAAATGAGGTATTGGTCAATTGCTTTGTAGAATTTAAAGGCAAAAATTGTCATTGTGATCATCTACTCAGAACTACACACATTTCTTCCTGCCTCAAAGCCATATCTTTGGATTTAACTCCAGTGTAGTTATTGAGGGATAGAGAACTACTCTCCCTTCCAAGCTTTTTCTTAAAAGCATTTGACTTCCTGGAACAAATGGGAACATAAAACTGGTTTGAGCCCACATACAATGAAAAGAATTTTTTCTAGGAATTTGGGTATAATAAACAGGGAAAGGCCAAACCAAATTGAGATGAGTAGGTGGTAAAATAGACGAAAAAGGAAGCCTTCTGAAGATATGAATTACAGAATTTTGGACACAATTACAGAATTGGACACAATATGGTTTTGTTTATACCATATGAGTATTATTCATAGAAGGAATTTGGGTAAAGGATGGGACAAAGGCATTTTGACCCAATGTTTCACTAAAAAATTCTTGCTCCCCTTCTCTTAACAATAGCTGCTGTCTCATGGTGATATTTGCAGGGTGATATTCAGTTACAGCAAAATGAGCATTTCAACATGTATGAGAGGACAGGCATCCAGTTCTTGGAGATCCAGAATGTCCAGCTTGCTGATTCAGGAGTTTACACGTGCACAGTGGTGAACAGCGCTGGGAAGGCATCGGTCTCTGCAGAGCTCACTGTTCAAGGTACAGCAGAGGGTTTGCAGGAGAGGAAAAAGTGAGCCACAGACTTTCCACTGAAATGTCTCTGCTTGTGTTCTCAATATTCACAAGAAACATTCACTTCTTCCTATTGTCTTCTTCTCTCTCTCTCCATTAAATGATAGTTTGGAGCATGCTACAGCTGTAAATGTTGTGTTGGTTCAATGGGAAGAAAAGGCTGTCCAAGTGCTTTCTGCCTTTAAAAACACCTCTTCACTCTTACTGTGACTTTAACTTCTATGTTTTGATCATTGCTTTGATTTTCAGCAAATGGAACCTGGCACTTGTCATTATAATCAGTAATTAATTTTGTATTTGTTGAGTACTATCACCAGATGCACATTTTTACCAACTCCCTTATGGGAGGCAAAATTCTATCTGTATTTGTAGAACTAAGAATGTAAAGTAAAAAATAATTCTAAATTGTGAGAGAGAAAAAACCCCAACTTAATAAGGTTATGTTTCAGTCTTCTCAACTCCCAACCCTGCCTATTTCACTGCTTGTTAAGGAAAAAATGTCTTTGCAAAGTAGAATGTTCTATTTAATACATGCATTATCATATGCACTCATTTTTCAGTTTGATGCTTCTTAGGGTGCCCTTTGCATCAGCCTTAAAATCACAGAGCCTTCAGCAAGCACACTAAAGACAAAGCTCATCAGTCAGTGGGTAAGCAGTCACTGGGCCAAATTAAATAATTAAATCCACAGCTGCTGGCTTCAGCTGAAGTCGAGGTCAATGGGTTACATAAGCATCCAGAAATTAATTTTTTGTTGCAAGACTTTTAGTTTCACATTAATGCTGTTGCTCTGTAAGGTATCAAGAATATAAATAACAAGTGGATGTACATTTGGGATGCTCAGAACTACAGCTAACCTTTCTACAGTTTAAAGCTGTACTTTTTATCTGTAAGTTCCAATCTGATGAAGCCATTGTAGAAGAAGCTTCTACAGTTTGCCTGTTCAACAGAGGTTTTACAGAAAGGGCTGTTCCTTTCAATAAGCCTTTTATCTAAACATAAAACTCGATCCCTAATTGCTCTCCCTGAAGTGGTGAGCTTTCTGTTCTGTAATGGCTACATCTGCCTTGGGAGATGATGCAGAACTGGGGTCACAAAGTCAGTTGTGGTATATGTTTGCTTCAGATGCTGACCACATCTCTGAATAATGTGGGCATTCTTTCTTGGATTAGTGCAGGTCAGTATAAAGGGCACTCTTTTGCAATGCTCTTGATTAATGGGATGATTCCACTTACCTGAACACAATATATAATGCCTAATTCTTTCATTAGCAATTAAATCAGGTTGTCCAAGTTCCTGCAAGATGTTAGCAGACAATCAAGTGGCTCAGAAGTACTACATGTACTTTCAAAGACATGTGATCTCATATATAGATATTTTCCTCCAACAGCTATATTTTTTCCCAGAGTGGAAAGTGAAGAGGGAGAAGGAAATACTCATTTAATTGACAGCATTGCTGTCTTTTCTGCAACCAGTAGTTATGCAGCTGCTTCTTCTGCATGTATCTAGTCAGTTCAGTTTTAATTTATATATTTCTGTTACTTTTTATTGACAAGTTTATTGAAATGAGGTCAATGGGTTTTTTCCCTCTCTCACTGCCACTTTTGTTTGTGTGTAAATAGATTATTTTGGTCACTCTGAATGGCATGGCAAGTCCAGGCATTTAGATGTGGATTTTTGCTTGCAAAACACAGTGGAAATCAGGATATCATCCATCACATGGTTTTGTCTTTTTCCTGAGGCAGAGTCTCTGAAAGCATTTTTATGAATTATTTCTGGTGACTTGAAAAATCTGTTATCTTGCAGATTAATTATTGCATGTCTTTCTATTCTAGTTTCTAGTCTCACAGCTGACAACAGCATAGGTACAGCTTTGATCTGACCAGGAAAAAACAAATTGCACCCTGAAATCTTAATTAGGGGGTAATGGAGAGATGTGGCTGGTATTTGACCTAGAATGGTATTTCTCTCCCCACAATATTTATTATCTCATGCTGCCCCCAAGAGAAACAAACACTGTCAAGGTTATAGAGAATTCATGGAGGGTTACAGATTAGAAGGCTGATTGTGGGCAAAGATATGCTCAGTTTTATCAATGCAGCTGATGAAGCACTTTGGCAAATCAATATATCTCAGCCATGCTCCCAGATTTCTTGGTGGTGTTGCAAAGTGTAAAAATGTGATGCTTTTGAAATAACAGCTTTTGTGTTATTTGTTTAAACATGGTAATTCTTGCTACACAGCAAGTGTTGGTAAATGTTTAAAGGCAGGTCCAGGTTTTGGGAGGTTTTACTCCTGTTGACTTGGTGCTGTGTTTTAGCCAGAGGACAGCTGCAGTTTCACTTTGAGCACCCTCAGGTGTAAGACTGATTGATGGTTTCTCTTTCTCCACCTCTACAAACTTAGTGGAGTTATCACAAGATTTGATAAGCTGCTTCCCAGTTGGAATCTCTTCCTTACTTCTCTCCCCCAACACAGGGCCCTTGGGGCTCACTGAACCTTCAGTTCTGCAGGGTTGTGAGAACATGATGCAGCAATGTCTCAAAATGGACTGAGACCTCTTTGTGTTTCAGCTGAGCAGCTTCCTGTTGTCCTTATCAATTTCAGGTGTGGGAGTAGTCAGTCTTGACGTCAGTAGATTCAAAATTGGAAGAGTGAAGGTTCTAAAGTATATTTTTTGCTTAAAATCTTTCAAATTTTTGGAATTGTGCACAGTATTGTGTGTTTAAGTTACCTGTTTCTTCTTTTATGTTTCAGGTGCAGATAAGACTGACACATACACTCAGCCACCTTGGTATGTTTTTACTGGAATACTTTCTCTATTTAATTGTAGTGCACTGATTTTGACATTTGCTGCATGAGCTTTCTTCACAAAGTGATAACTTTTAGGGGGGGGTGGGGGGGTCAGTCTGTATTTGGAAGTTAGAAAATGTTTGCTTGGAATAAGATTCTCTCTTTGTGCCCAATTCAGGTGTCCTGGTAGACTCATAGGAAATAGTGGAACTGGTGGCAACATGATGAAATACTGAGTTCTGGTCTGGTTCAGGAAAGCAAAATTTTAAAAAACCAAGCTATGTGATGATAAATTTTATACTATATCAGAGAGTCAAACTTCTTTTTTGGAGTTAACAACCTGAGTGTACCTTGTCAGTACTGAGCTGGTTCTTTCCTGTCATAAACTAAACATGGTATGGCCATGATCTGAAAATACATACAAAGAGAAAAAATTTAATATTTGGGTCTTTATCAAGATTTTTTTTAATTAAATGGCTATAATATTTTTAAATTATTTTATAAAATCACTATTCTTCATTAATGGAGAATGCAGGAATGAAAAGTCCAAGGCTTTTTGTGCAAGACACTTTGATGAAGGCCAGTTGCTTTATAGTCATTGAGATATTTAATCTGTCCTCACATGCCTTAGATGAGATTCACACTGTCCTAACTGCAAAGTGGAATTGAAAATGCTGTGCTATTCTGTTTTTCAGATCTGTGTGATTTTTAGGAACATACTTGAAAGTAAGTTTAGTGTAAATGGAACTGTGCAGCATTGCAGGCAGAACTCCCCTTCCCAAGCATGTGGCTCTCCAGAGTAGTTCTGCATCTTCAATCATTTATTCACACACACAAAAAAGATAATTTGTAAAATTAAAGAAGTCCTACAGTTGTAACTGCAAATCTCAAACAGTACATCAAACTCTGGATGAAGAAAGTACCCCAGTAAATATCCCAAGTCTCCCTGAGAGAAGAAGTTAATGGCACCAAGTATAGCAAAACAGAGCTGGGCTGGAAATTACTGCCCTTATTTCAGATGTGTTCCAACTCTGCCTTGGAGTAATACTGTGGAATTGTGAGACACACACACAGTGCTCTACAGGTAATAGCTTAGGGATCAAGGCAGTCACCTTCAATGAAGGAGACTTAGATTGAAGTCCCCAGTTAGTCTACTCTGTGCCCGCAAAGTACTGAGCAGCAGATCCATCATAATTCTGAGAAACTCTTCCTAATAAATTCATAGCTGATATTGTTACATCCAGACAAGTTTTTAATGTGCAAATACTTCTTCTCCCTCCCCTAGACTTTGGTCAAATTTCCCCTCAGTCCTATTTTGAAATTACCTAAATTACAAGACACTATAATTAGAAATAGCAAAATCACAATTTACATTTTCATTTCCCTTTAGAGAAGTATTTTATGTGTCATTTAGAGCTATAATTGTACATGCCCTCAATTTATTAAGGCATCAGGTAGTGTTACATCATGGTCATTCAGATCTCATGTAATTGCTTCCCATCTAAAGCAGTTAAGGTTATTAACAAGGTTAATGTCTGAGTCACAAAACATGCTAGAAATTGAGCAGTGGACTTGTATCTGGAAATTCCTGAGCTGAGATACTGTCTGAGCCATGATTTCATTTATGAAGCTTTTCACTTCACCTCCTTGACCTATGTTCTTGATCTGTGTGAGAGAATCTAAAGGCTAATCAGTTCACCTTCTTGCTAAGGGCTTATATATTTATATCATTGTTGATAATAATAATAATAATGAGTCTTTATGCAGTGTCATGTATCTCCAAACTTCTCATTTTCCTTCAGTGTGCCATCAAAACCAACCACACTTGCCGTTAAAGCTGTTGAAAATTCGGAATTCAAACAGGCAACCAGCAATGGGATTGCTAAAGAGCTGAAATCCAGCAGCACAGAGCTCATGGTTGAAACCAAAGACAGGGTACCTGCAAAGAAAGAGTCCTTTTACATCACCAGAGAAGCCAAAGAAAGTAAACAAGGACAGCACCAAGAAACCAACACAGTGTCTTCTCAAGAGCATAAAGAAGGAAAAAAGGGACCTCAGGTCTTGCAGAAAACTTCAAGCACCATCACGCTACAATCTGTCAAACTGCAACCAGAACCAAAGGCAGAACCCCAGGGCCCTTCCATCAGACAGGGTGAAAACAGGAAAAGGGCAGTGCAACTCCTGATGTCACCTCAACAAACTCCATCCCTGACAGGGCATGTCAGTCCCAGGACTGGAGAAGCAGAAAACAGATCTGGAGCCTGGGGAGCTGTAATGGAGGAAAAGAGGGAGCCCCTGGGAATTTCCCCTCAGTTTGAGATCCATCCACAGAGCCTGGAAGCATCAGAAGGCCAGGAGATTAAATTCAAGAGCAAAGGTAAAGGGATGAAAATTATCAAAGCCCCTGGGGCTAGTCAGAAAGGGGTTCCCTTTCTGTGCAGAGAAGGGGAAAGCAATCCCTCCTTCTCTGAAAGTTGTTCTCCTCCTAAGGCCTTTTGGAAACAGCTGCAGAATCCAATGCTGTTTCCACAACAGTTAGTGAAATTTTCAAACCATCCTATGCCATGGTGTCCATCTCCTCTCTCATCTGGGGTTTTCCCAGATGTAACCAATGCTGCTTCTTCTAGGAGGTAGTTTTTGGCCCTCTTATATGACAGCAAATAGATGGTACACTTTCCAGAACTGTAATTAGTTACACTGCCCTTGAGCCAAAAAAAATTAAATGAGAAATTGCAATCAGTTACTGCATGTCCCTTGTGGTATCTATTTTTATGTCCCATATTTGGTCAGCCTGATCTGAGCACTTCCTAACAGCTGAAATTATAAAGTGAGAATTTAAAGGGAGGTTTAGAGTTTGCTTCACAGCATTTGAATGGGTTTTAACCTCTTAGAAGAGTAATGAGAGTTGCATTTTGCTGAATCTTGGTAGTAGATTTGGAGCAATTATCTTTTTTTTTAATTGCAATTTTAGAAAATAACCTGGAAGCATTTTCTGCCTTTTTTTTAAAACATAACATTTACACTTCAAAGTGGTCACATAAATGAGAGAGAAATTGTTTTTTTGTTTCTTTAGAGGCAAAAAATAAAATCACAGAACACCGTGGTAATTTATTTCATTCCTTGGTAAGTCTTGTCCCATGAGTACAGAATACAATTTCTATCAGAAGTCCAGAGCATTTGGAGTGAAGGAAAGATTCCAAAGATCTTGGCACATTTTGAATAGTTTACTTTTCAGGTATCTTACTAAAAACGTGAATTGTCTTCTGCCAGAGCATCTCACACACTTTGCAAGCTTTAACTGATTCATGACCCTGTTTGGTAGGGAAATACAGTCCCTATGATAGAGAAACAAGGAGCTCATCCAGTTTTTATTGAAGCCAGTGAATGCCTTTTCATTTGGCTTTGGACCTGAAGCACAAACTCCTACAGGCAAGGCCAGGTGTGTGCAGGGAAGTCACAGTGGAACGTCCCTAACACACTTTGAGAAGTAAATCCAAGAAACCCTCCTGAGAATCCTCTGTGCAGGTGGTCACCAGGGCTGCTTTCACTGGCCCTTCTCCCTGCTCAGGTAGCCTCACCTCAGGCAGCTCCAGGGCTATACCAAGGTGACCTGTGCATATCTTCAGGGCAGGAAAAGTCCACAGCAACCTGTGCCAGTGCTGTGTAAAGAAGGGTTTGTGTTTAGACAAAACCTCTGTTTCAGGTTCATATTCATTTTGTCTGGGACTTTTAGAAGAACAGTTTTCAGACAGAAGGGTTTTTTTAGATACAGTTTTTCAGATTACCAAATATTTGCTATTTGAAGAGATGGACTGGCCAAGAAGTTTTAGAAGGTGAGAAATATCAAACCTTCTGACAACAGTTTTGTGTATTGCCCATGAAGGATTATGTATGTGTAAAGTGTACCTAATTTATACTGAAGTAAATAATACTAAATAAATATATACTAAATAATACTAATTATGAATACCTATTCATAAAAATCCAAATGTCTGATTGTCTAGTTTCAGGGAAGCCAAAACCAGATGTGGAGTGGTTCAAAGAAGGTCGACCTATTAAAGCTGGAGAAGATGTCCAAATATATGAGGAAGATGGAATTCATTGCCTATGGATAAAGAAAGCCCATTTGAGGGACAGTGGATCTTACAGCTGTACAGCTGTCAACCCCAAAGGCCAGACTTCCACCAGCTGGTTGTTAACTGTCAGAAGTAAGTAAGCTCTTGTGAGCCCATCTGCACTTTGGAAACTGGCTGGGCTTTTCTAAGCTGTCAGATGGTGGTTACTGCTTAATTTTTATTTGACTTCTCAATGCAGGTTAGTTCTGGTTCCTACCTCTGTGAATAATGTGGTGTGAGATAGCTGGCAAGCCACTTTCTGTATCAGTTTTCCTTCTGACTTTTTATTGTTTTTATACTAAAACCATCTCAATAAATGTTTTGTATGCAGGGAGGCCTATTCTCTACTCAGGTTTCCTGTTAATGCTTGAATCTAATACAAGCTGTCAATGGGTTTATTGTTGTTCTGGTTTTGGTTTTTTTTTTAAGTTGATTAGCATTTTTACATCCCAAATTTGAAATGTTTTTTGAGTACAAACCAATTCTGTGCAGTAAAGTGAATAACAAGAAAAGGGAAGAAATGAGAATTGTGTTTTGCTAAATTGAAGAACACATCCCAGTGACAAATCATTTTAAGCTTGAAGGCAGTGTCTTACTGGTCGGGTTGAAAATTTTTTGGGGTCTATCAAATACTGTCCTCAGTTCTAATATTGACCTGTTTTAAGTTTCTTTCTGTATCTATGTTCATGTTTACACAATTTTTCTCTATTTGCTGTGCCTGAAATTAAACAAGGATACCCAAGATAATTTCTTTCTGTCTCATGAGAGACCTATAAACTGCATCCCTAAGTCACAGTTTCTCACTGGGAGAGGGACTGGGAGGAGACAGACAAGAGGAGAGAATTACCCATCCTCTTCTTTGTGCTAAGCTCTCTGTTAATATGCTGCATACACTTCTAGTGATTGGCTGCAGATGGTGCACAATGACCACCTAAAACAAAGCTCAGGCCTGGCAATGCTTGCCTTAGAGTTGATAGAATAACCTGTTCTTAACCCAGTCTGCTGCTCAAAATCATTTCTATCCCCAATAAAACATTTCGCCATGGTTAGCCCAGCTATGTCATCCAAGCATACTTAGAAAAAGGCTTTAAGTGGTAAAGCTAATTTCATCAATTTTGGTTAAAAGAACTGTTTTCATTTTGGTTTTAAAGGGCCCAGAGTTGAAGAGGTTGCTCCGTGCTTTTCCAGTGTCTTGAAAGGATGCACTGTGAGTGAAGGGCAAGACTTTGTGCTGCAGTGCTGTGTGGGAGGGGTCCCTGTGCCTCACATCACATGGCTTCTCAATGGTAAGGACTCTCCTACTCTGCAACACCCGCATGAACACACTGACACCCCAAAGGGCTCTAAATCACCCTAATAAAACCCGCTGGGACACCCGAGGAAAACCCTTTGCACGAGATCGAGTGCACGAAAGGCGGGGTGAGCAGGTTCTGTGCTGCCGCAGTTCTGCCAAGTGTCCAGCAGGGTGCGCTGGTGACACGGCTGTGCCGGCTGAGTTACCTGGGCTGTGACACGGCTGTGCAGGGAGAGTTACCTGGGCTGTGTGACACGGCTGTGCCGGGAGAGTTACCTGGGCTGTGACACGGCTGTGCCGGGAGAGTTACCTGGGCTGTGTGACACGGCTGTGCCGGGAGAGTTACCTGGGCTGTGTGACACGGCTGTGCCGGCTGAGTTACCTGGGCTGTGTGACACGGCTGTGCCGGCTGAGTTACCTGGGCTGTG